>ML986666.1:0-186196 GCA_010094045.1 Lojkania enalia
AAAACTGCGTCTATTGACTAGAAATGCGAGACATGCTACATATATATCCCTGGACCTGCCAAGGGGCTAACTGTGAATAGCTTAGCCGTAACACACCCCCCCAGCTGCAGTGAATAGCAAAGCTGCCTTCTAGTCAACTGGTCTAGGTGCCTTTGTATAGCCGTAACAATAATTACGTGGATAGGACATAGGAGATGAAATACGGGCATCATTAACTATACAACCTAATAGATGACATTGCTTTATCACTGTACCAGTTTTG
The DNA here is from genome assembly GCA_010094045.1 of Lojkania enalia. NCBI lineage: Eukaryota > Fungi > Ascomycota > Dothideomycetes > Pleosporales > Lojkania > Lojkania enalia. Next base: position 263 of record ML986666.1, read on the forward strand.
GTAATAGAAGTCGGGAAGTCTTGCGGTATTTTAACTGCCATAAAATGAAGATTCGTTGCCACTATGACAACCGCTTAGGTCATTGACTAGGCGGATGCCACTAAGAACGGACTTATACAGAAAGAATGAAATAAAACGTTAAATAAGTATATGATGATTATCATGCCTTGTCATTATTTGAATGGCTAGCGACTATTGTCAAACAAGCATAACGGCCTTGCTCCACCCACTTTTACATATCATTATCCACAATTTCCATGTATTCAAAAACTCCTCACCCATGAGTCCGCTATAGATGTCGGCCGACTCTTGACATTAATTTTCAGTTCTACTAGCAAATGCACTACAAGGTGTATTTCTCGCCGATCAAGACAAGGCCTAGAAGTAACATTATTGACGCACAGGAGCGAAATCGAATGGTATTTGACCTACTTTGAATTGAGTCTTCAATAGGAAGAGTAACAAAAATTGATTCCGCCATGAGAAGAGATACAAATTATTTGAGGAGCATCCGCAAGCGGCATATATCCGAGATACTGGCAATAAGGAAATAGACCAACTTAAAATTGAGAAACGGCTATCAACCGCATTGACAATCTGAGAATGAGAAGAACGTGTAGGGACATGAGTGGCGACAGCAGAAAGGGAAAAGAAGAGCACGATAAGAAGGGTGCAATCCCAATCTCCTGCCATAAGTAGACAGGTTCGTCCGAAGAGTGCCTTCGCAAAATCTAATCCCTGTCATTTTGTTAAAAGTCTCGGCAATAGTAGGCTTCTACATTGAAGACGAGGCAGGCACTTCAAAGTTGACATTCGAGCACTATCACAATCCGGTAAGCATATTCACCTACAATGTTTGCCTTGTGGGAGCCTTGAGATTCAATACGGCGTAGGCGCACGTGATGTGTCGAGCGTGACGAGGCCTGAAACAGGTGCGACAACTGAAGTGGGACATCGTCAACCAATCGCTTGCCATCTGGTCACAGTCCCAACCCGCCGCCAAGGCAACTTGAGGTTGATCCTGGAGGCACTGATTGGACGGGCACATTCACGAGAGATGCAGAGATTGATAGGAGCAATATTGAACCTTTCATTAGACGCCTGGAGCTACAATCCATCGAATATTATCAACCCATCACCGCTAATTCCCCAATTTGTCATACCAAAGAACAAATATCAAACCCCATTTAAAAGTCCGATGACACCCCTTGTTGCAGCTTCATTGCTCCCATTAGTTTCATCTCTCCCAATTGGCGTCCCAACTTTATGCTCCCTCGGCCCTCCTCCAATAAGATCCTGCCGGCTCTGTATCACACCAAGCCCTATGTTCAATTACACTTTGTAAGATGCGCTGCATAAATCCATTGGTTGTGTCGATGGCGCTCGCAGCTCAAAACCTCAGCCTTGGGCTCGGAAAAAACGTCTTACGCCCTTCGCGGATATGTCCAGGCCCGTCGCATGATCGATTTGTGGCTTTAGGTATGTAAGAAGAAGCGCTCGTGGGAAAAGGCGTCGATCGATTGATGATGCGTTTTGAAGCGTTCCACAAACTTTGATACATGAATTCAAAAGGGCCACGCCTGCACCTGGACTATGCTCGTCATTCTCTTGTAGATAGCACTCAGCTCCCTCCGTCTAATTGCTTCCATATATCCTTCTCTTGATCGGTTGTGCCTTAACCTGTCCATATTCCCCATTCATATCTTCTCCTAATACTCAACTCTTCTTGGATTGCCAAGACCAACATGTACGGACGCAACATTCGTCTGATGATATGCTTCGCTCTTTCCGTCCTTGCAGCCCCAGTGCCAGTTGCGTTATCGAATAGCTTGGTATGTCGAGTGCTTTTCCAGACTGAGTCGTGCTGACAGGACATCAAGGACGTTCGAAATGATGCTATCGTCAGAGTGAATTCTGCTGTGAATGAACCCTACATACGACGACAAGAGCTTAGTGGGGATTACGTGCTGAATGACGATTCCACTGTCGATGAAGACTTTAGTCGTCGTGCGGTGGTATGTTTCATATGATATCCTACAAGGCTTTTAGGTACTAAGCTTGATAATAGGCTGCCTCTCGACAAGACCAAAGTGAGGACTTCACGCTAAATGATGACTCCACCGTCGATGAAGACTTTAGCCGTCGTGCGGTTAGTCGGCTATGAAATCTCTTAAGTATTTTTGGTCCGCTAACCCTAGCCATAGGTTACCTTGCGCCAAGAGCTCAGTGACGACTTTGTGCTGAATGACGACTCGACCGTTGATGAAGACTTCAGTCGTCGCGCTGTAAGCCAATCGCAAAATAATTTCACATTCTTCTTATCTACTAATGTTAACCGAAGGTTGCCGCTCGACAGTAGCTCGGTAATGGTAGTACTCTTAACAGCGGCTCTACCGTGGATAAGGAGTTTAGTTGAATATTGTCGACATTCAGGCACTCTTTCTTTGCTATTGAATTCGGCGTTCTAGGCGAACGTATTCCGGTAAAGGCTTTCAATGACAAATTTTCACCGTAACCCTCTCATTCTCTCACATGTGATTAAGGAGCCGCGAGACTTAGATATCCTCTCGCGGTGTAATCAATCGGGTAATGTGAGCAATAATCTTGTGCAATGCGATATTTTCCAGAGGTATCCGCTCGAAACTCATTCTCTTCATTTTCCCTTCATTTCTTGTGGTCCCAGGGTAGCATATCCGACGAAGAATGCTAATAAATTTCAAATCCACCCTGGAGCGGGCTTGTATTGTCTAAATTCTGGCGTAAGTGGAGAAATCATGTTTCCAGAAGTCCGCCAACCCTTCTTGGGAAGCAATTTGACTCTTAGGAATTTTGCCTTAGTTCGCGGCGTCCCCATAAATGTGGATGCATTAATCTTTCTTTGCACGTCGTCCGGAAGTCCATAAAGAAGCGTTGCAACGGCCGATGTTTTCCAGATACCCACCTCTCCTTTCTCTCTTGAGCTTTTCATTACTGTCGCAATAAGAAAAATAAAGCTCATAAAGAGTAAGGTAAGAGGTAGCGAAAGCCAAGCCCAACGCACTGACACGTAGGTTTCCCTATCGTACGCATTTCCCGTAACAGTTTGATTGCTCGAGGATGAACGAATCACGTTGGTTAGCGCTGTAGCAAGATTCTCAACATGACGGGTTACGTTGTTCGGAGCAATCCACGGATTGTACCCAAAATTTCGCGTCAGAGGAGCATAATTTGCGTTCGGGTTTATTTGGCTCACTAGCATTGGAATCGATGAGGCATTTCTTGCGGCTGCATAGGCAGGGAGAATGTCGTCGAAGACAACAATAGTCTCGAGGGCTGTTGTATTTCCTACGCCATATCTCATAGTCTCGTTCCCGTCGAAAGGGTCGTCTAGTGTGATGTTTTGAAGATACACTGTTCGTGTGCCATTGATATTCGGGCTCTCAATATAGGACGTAAGCCAGGGATAAGGGCCCATAGTTTTATTGAGAAAGGTGCTGATCACTTCTTCGCTGTAATTGGACCAGTAATATGACGATTTGATCGTTTTAACACACCATGATAGCACGCATTCATGTGCAGTGGGCGTTTCATTTCGATAAACCCCTTCAGCCCCATTAGATGCGCCAACAATCAAGAAGTCAACGATAGGGTTCCGAAGATGTCTGAAGTTGATAGAGCCGCCGAAGATTGGTTTCCTTTCTGGGTAGGTAACAAGGGGTTGAGTGCGCATGAGTAAGACATCCTCTGCCGAAAAGTTAACTGGGTTTAATTTGTACCCGGACATCAACATCGGAACTTCAATCTCGTCCGTGGAGTTTAGAAAATATCCACACATAGGACCAACGGGATAATCCTTGCTGGCACCGAGTTCGGAAAAATTAGAGGACCAGTCCATGCTTGTATTAAGACAGGCGAACTTCAAGAGCTGAGGCACTTCCTCACAAGCACTACATATCCCGAGCGTCTGGTAAATGGGCCACGTGCAGTTGCTAGTTGGACAATAGAGGGGGAAGTCCGGCCTGGTTCCATTCCCAAACAGAACAGGCCTCGTACCATTTTCAAAAAAGAATTGCTCAGCCACTCGTTGTATTACCGGATCAGGGCGGAGAACGCGGCTCATACCACGGAACATAGTAGAATAGCCAGGCTCGTAGCGGACGATTTTTGGGAGTGAGCTTGGCCCTTGTAACGTCCAGCGCTCCGGGAAATCAACCACTTGCTGGAAAAAGGGGTCCAGGGCAAGAGCAAGCAGCATTACTGAAGCACCAAGAGCAGCAATGGTCCTGCATTTGGTACGTATCAGGAGTAGGAGTGCACCCCATGGTCCTCTTGAAGCATTGTCAAATATTTCGAAATCCCACATCTTCTTGGAATGTCCTTGGAACCAGATCCACTTCAGTTGACCCAAGCCCTCGGATACAGGGAGCACGAGAGCTGCAGAGGCGATTCGAGACAGCGTCGCAATGTATGCGTTTAATGTGAGATCTAGTGGCCAGCTCGGTAATCTTTTATCTTTAAGGTACACGAGAACAGTAACGATGGCTCCCATGCAGATGGCGCTTATGAGCCAGCTGATTATTTCGAGAACCCATCGAGCGACCACGTTATCCGACTTGTTGAATCTCCAGAGTCTTGCTTCAATTTTCTGGGCAAGATTGTCCGAAGAATTATCATTTTCGTTGCCTTTACTTGGATATATTATATGCGGATTCATAGGAGCGTTCAAAATTCCGAGGCCAGTGTTGGATTGGCTTTGCCATTGAGATGGTGGCTGGCATGCAGTATGGGAATAAATGGGGCTCCTCTCATCAGACAAAGATCTTGAATGCATGGTTGATGCTGCTGGAGTCGGCACACGGAGGAATTGACCTTTGGGATCGCTGGGCGTTGCCAATGTACAGAAACGGATGTTTCGTTGCGGAGACGAGGTATTTGGGCTTGGTGTCTTGAGATAATGGCCTCCGGTGCCATTGCCAGTGGGCATGATACGATTACCACTCGTGTCGAGGAATATTGGTATGGATGGATATTTGGGCCATCGTGACGTTTTGAATTGACTCGACATTTTGGTAATGATGTAGGGCTGGGGAAGTTACTCTGGTGATGAGCCAGAATTGGACTGCTCCGCCAATGTCAAAACGAGCTGACGGTAGAGTGGAATGTTGAGCATCGAGGTAGATGAGAAACAAACAGGCAGTAAACCCAGAGAAGTTTGTACTGAGGCGTAAACCGTGACTTGAGATATAATTAAACCATAGCATTCTAGAAAAAAGGCATAACCAACATCGACATCGAGAACCTGCCAAGCCAGGACGCTGAGGCTCGTCCGCTCAAATCCGGGCGAGGCAAACGGCTTCGGATTGGCTTCAGCCGGCGGCGAGGAGCATTGAGGCCGTACAAAGCCATCGACTAGGCGCCAGGAGCTCGACCGACGCGTACTAAATGAAATGTAAGCGCTAGAACACGCGATAATTATCATCCATATTATTAGCTACATGTTTCATACCGATTCCGATCCCTAAAGTGGGTGTGGCACAGCACGTGGGCGGCCATGTGGCTCGGGCTGATACCAGACAAGAAACCGCGAATGCATTAGATAGCACGCTTTGTTAATGCGTTGGCAGAAGAAACATCATCATGCGGAGAACTAACTAATGAAAGAACATGTAGCATGTAGCTTCTCAATAAACTTGAAATGTTATGTTTCTAAAAGTAGCTGTTAATATTTGTTTGATGTTACTCGCCGAGCCATAAGCTAAGTTCAGCGAAATGTGGGGTCCAAGCATTACTTAAAGAATGGCAGTAGAGAGCATCTGGCTTAACACTTCGAAATGTAAAGCTTGAAATGGTTCTAGATTTTTGAAATTACTACCTCTTTTCATCGTCAGGTTTCCTTGTCTTATCAGGCGGAGATTGTGGGCGCCCTCGTGAGCCGGGAAATATTCTAGGTAGGGCTGAAGAGCTCGCGCTTAGCCGGTACGGTATGGTTCTTACTACGGAAGCGAATCGCCGCTAAGCAGGGCGTCTAGCACGATCATAATAATTGGTTATATCTCTTGAAACGATGTATAGATCTATTTATACTTAGACAGGATCTGTTTTGAATCGCCAACATTCGATCAACCGACAGATCCAGTCGCTATTGCCGCGGGAACAACTCGGTAGAGATAAATATCAGTTCATGATCGTTTACTCTATATTCAGACAAGTTGTTCTCCAGGATTTGTTTTACCACCCCAAACCATGCTCCAGTCGTGGATCTAACATGACACACAGCGCCATCTCAGCTTCCAAGGTATCCCATCACTAGCTTAGAAGTATTGCTTTCCACTCCTCGCTCCTTGTATGAAATTTCTACGTATGTGAGTTTCAATTTGTCCGTGCTAATTCTGGTCCCAAACGCCTAGCCATATGCCAGGCATATGTATAATACGCCTTTGTGAATGTGATTGGAGCGAAGTGGAATATCATTTCGACATTACCCAATTAGCTGAATAAAAGAAGTTTATCATGCCAGCTATTATGGAGCCCCCAGTTCCACCACACTTTGACCGTCATTATTGCGTGCGGAATGCGGATTGTCGAACAAACCAAAGCCAGAATCAGATACTTGAGTATTTTACACGGACTTTATCAAGGGTGATGGTTAGAGTTAACGAAATTTGTTATATAATTTCATTAGTATAGTGCCATCTGCATATATTCCCGTCTTAGTATTCCCGCCTACTCAATTCAATGAAAGCTTCCTTTAACATTGGAGGGGAGCTGGCCCGGGAATGATGTATTGCTTCCCACCCATATACGGGGAGCCTGTATTATCGTAGATGTTGACTTGGATGCCCGGATCATTTGCCTTGTAAGCTCCCGGGAAGCTTACCGTGTTGCTCACTGTGTTTGTTCCGGACCCAGTGACTCGGATTTGGGCACACTCCATGTAGAACTGTGCCCCACCTTGGTTTTGAGCGCCGTGCAGGGCAATGAGTTCGACTCGTAGGAGATAATCACCCGGCGCGATACAAGTCGGCATAGTAAAATAATGCCATCCACCTGCCGAGATCATATTGTCGACGGCCCATTTGCCGTTGGAGAGACCCTCGTGTGCCACCTTGAACCACTTAAGGCCGGCCGTGCCTGTCGTGGCAGCGTTGTTGACCTTCGCAAGGTAGTAGATGATTGGGCCTGGCTACTCTCAGAGTGTGCCCTTCTTTTATTGCTTCTCTACTTACCCTTATGACTCTTTGCAATGGGGTGGTCGGGATCACCTGCCCATTGTGCTCCTCCGATAACATGACCCCACCACGCTCCAACCTTTGCACCGGCTGGAACAGTGATCACATTGCTGTCTTGGTGTCGGATGTCCTTATTGCAAGCAAAACTGCCGTCATTGACGTTCTGGATGGGATAATCCGAATCTGGGGCCCGTACGCCTTTCAGCTGCCCCTGGTCTACACCATTGATGGATAGTTTCTGGAAAATAGAGTGTGCAGAGACCCTGCTTGACGCGATAACGAGCGAAGTGAAAAGAGATGAAACCTTCATGATTTGTTAGCGAGGCCGTGATATTTGCCTTTGAAAATCACATATTATCACTCGAGGATATGAATACTTATACTCTCGATATCCTTTCAGCTTGGTATGGAGATTATCGTCAGCGGTGCTTTCTGTACTAATTTGCCGCCCATTTGGAGATTATTCCAACTTCCACACAATGTATCCCATACTTGGAAAGTAGGCTGGAGTCAATTAAATTATAGCAAGATAAAGTAAACTTAGACGCATGGGCCGCCAACAAACGACTTACGCGAGCCTCTCTTACATCAAGTTTTCCTAAATGGGAACATCCGGTATTTGCCATGGAGATTTTGAATTTTGGACCAGTAAGACGCCCGAAAACTTCCATGAAGCGTGTCATGCGACGAGCTTGTGAGATGTGTAATTAAAACTTGCCGGTCCGCGTTCTCCGTGCCGAATCAGTAATAGTGATAGCATGAACAACGTCTTGCTTAGCAATCATCGCGATCAAGTCCAAACTAGACGCAAGAGAAAGTTCGATAGTTAAGTGATTTAAGAAGAATGGCCATTCCGAGGACTACAAAACGTATCTATACTCGGCTTCGATTAAGGGCCAATATTTCGGTATCTTTCGAGCTGACATCTGGTGATGCATTATGCGAGCAGAATTTCTATTAGCTACGCGACTCTTTCTGATCAAGATATTCTCAGGTGACATAGGCACTAAAGTAGAGATCTCAGGGTCCTTTCATTATGAACACCTTTGTAAGTTTGCTATTTGACTAATCACTCCTTCGCGAAATGTCCATATTCCTTTGACCCATGTTCGCAACTCTCACTAAATAATAGCTTCCGCCGATGTAAATCCCCAAGATAAGAAGCTATCTCCCTAGAAATAATGCGAGAATGTGGCCGCGAGCCGGTAATGTGGGAAACTGGTCAAGACTTTTTAAAGTCTGTCACTCTCATCGTGTGCATGATTGTATTTAACATCAAGGTTGCTAAACATCTCTCTATGCTCATAGTCAAGAATATTTCATAGCCGACTATAATGTTTTATGAATCTTGGATTTATTCCTATAATTTATGCTTGTAGGATGGTTTCGTCCCCACGATCGCCTTGTAGAGGAGCGGGCCCCTTATCTTCAATGTATATCCAGCTACAACTCCATATTTCTATATGCATTCTAGACTCTTATTTGTTGCTTCATTGTTTTATCCCTCCATGTTCATCATACATCATACGGCACATTTTAGCAACCCATATATGACCATTTTGGTCTAACATATGTGAGGAACTAGTTTAAAGAGAGAGAGAACGCTATCTTGAACCATGTCAGGCTCTCATCTTTTCCCTCCAACTCTTGGACTCTTCACGTTCGCGTTGGATCTGTCTACGTTTCTTGTAGATATAGTTTATATAGCTACCAATCCGGCAATAGTTTTATCGACAAACAACACTGTGTTTTTTTCTACTAAGCAATCTTTCACCTCCTATCAAAATATATCGTTCTAACGGTATCCTCTATAAATATACCCCTATTTAATAGGGTGCTATGCCCTTTTAACAAAGACAGCTGGCATTTTTAACTAGGCTGTTCATGGCCTGAGTCGTCATGTCCGCGCTGATGGCACTCTCTTAAGCATCCATGGAAGAAGAGTTCTGGTCAGTTCGCAAGATATTTCCATGTCTAGTTTACTACTTGCCTAAAGCGTTAAACTTTCTACGGCAAACCCTTATCGCCTATTACATAGAGAGTCGACTTGTGGAGTTAAAAGAATGATGATCCATGATGTTACTGTAGGGTGGGCATCGAGTGCTTCCAGTACAATTATACGACCGCTAAGCAGCTGGATGCGCAACTAGCTTATTAATCTCCTGTACATTAAATACGGTGTATTCTATAGAAGATTTGACATGCGGGGTATAGTATGGGTGGAGAGAATTAGGCATGTCGTCGCGTTCTTCGTCTCGCGCCGCTTTTTAATGCAATGACGAAATCCCACCTCTAGCCCGCTCGCTGCTACTCTCCCAATCGAAAATACAAAAACAGCAAAGAACCCATGGTTCTCTTCGCCAAAAGCGCTCCTAATGAAATAACATGTTGGTTTTCGCGGCAATTACCCTGTCCTCCTATCTATTTATCCCGATGCCCACCAACCCAAACCCGGAAATCCCCCGACTCGCTTCCCTTCACGAAAAGAAAACCGGTCTCGTTTAATAGCTCACGCCGCGTGCTAATGTACCCCAGAAAACACGGGCATGCGCCAAGCTAATATAAGATAATCTCTCCAATTTCGGTAAGAGTTTTGATAGGATTGATAGGATGGGCTTGTGGTTGATTGGAAGGGATAGGAAAACTCCGTTCAGCGGCGAGGAATTGCGGGATTGGGTATTATTACCGTGGCATTGTAACTAATTGATGAATGTAGTTGCGGAGCAATGAGGCGCCGGGGCTCTACGTAAATAAAGCGCGGGCAGAATACATATATATGACCATAGGGATGATCTCTTCAAATTATCATTCATTCGAAACTCGTTACCTCTCGCAGAGTTCTAGGTTCCCTACCATGCGGTTCACCATCCTCTTCGCCCTTGTGGCCTACATTTCCACCGCGTCCGCCGCCATATCCTGGACGCTGCAAAAGGCTTCAAACCCGACCGCCGACCAGTCCGATGCCTACTCGCGCATCGAGGCCGCTATGAAGCTCGCCGTCGCTCGCTACGCGCGGTATTCGAGCGCTAGTAAGATCGTCCGCGTCTACTATTCCCCTGGCGTGCCGACGGCCGAGGCGAATTACAACGGTGACCTGCGTTTCGGGTCGAACCGCGCCTACATGTCGGAGCGCGTGGCCATGCACGAGATTGCGCACACGCTAGGTGTCGGGCAAACGGCGGCATTCGACCAGAAGTGTGCATCGGGAAATTGGCCGACAGCACTGCCGCTGCTGAGGTCGTGGGATGGACCTAGTGCGAAGATTAATTGTGGCGGCGGGCATTTTTGGCCGTAAGTACCTACTATCATGGCGGAGACAGCAGGTTGTGTTCAATGAGAAGTTGAGCCCTAGCGGAGCACTCTGCGTCTGGCTATTTGCTTTAACTTGAAGCCAATAGTCCACGGCTGCTATCGTATCTAGTATCTTTCACTGGAGAGAGTTTGCTAACTGTACCTCAACATGTAGATACGGTCTCAACTATGACAACGAATGGAGTGAGACAAACGCAAATAGGCATGTTCAATTGGTCGACGCCATGCTCAAGGATGGCATGTAATATAAAATAGAAATGAAGATAAGGAGAGCAGACAGGCTACAAGCCTTTGCATATCCTAGCGCTGAAATAGGGGACACTTAAGTGTAGCGAATCGTAAACTGAGTACATCCCCATATTCTGACATGGTTATATAAACAGATAGGGTCACAGTCGTGAAGAGGGCCATGACTTCGAACGCCCAGCTCAAGAGGATGTCGATAAAAGAAGTAACTACCACAGCGATAGAGCATCCTAGTTGTATAACCGTCGCCGAAGTCTAGGTCAGCACAATTGCAGACGAATCATTGTCTCAGTGCTCATAAATACAAGCAGAGTCAAAAAAGCACTACCACAGAAAAACCCTTACGATCTTCGCCTCACTAAGCCTTTAAATTCAAGCCTTAGCAAAGAACCCAAGTCCTCATCGCTAAAAGATTTATTATTTAGGGTATCGTGCTGCCCAACAACTGATTTCGAGCAGGAAGTATACCAAGTCTTCCATCATCCTCAACAATGTCTACTAGATAACACAAAATCCAGAATATAAGTCCCTCCACCCAGAACAAAAATATTTGCTAAAAAGTAACCCACGCCCCCACCAAAACGCCTAATTTTCAAAATGCCTAAAGGAAAAGAAAATCGATCGCTATGCTGTGCTGTGCAATATCGTACCAAAATGTGTACATCACCGCGTATCCCACCCTTCACAAATTTATTGCTGAGTCCTCGGCATCAACTTCCTAATATCCTGACACCTAGCCTCCCGACTGGGGTCCGGGTCCTGAAGACTCATTTTGATGCCGGCCCCCTGATCCGCGCGATTGGTGAAGAACAATCGCTTCGGCTTCTGCATATTGAGGTTCGTCCAATCCGGTGAGCCGTCCCATCTATCCACATTGGGATCGAGGTGCTTGATGAAAGAGATGAAGTAGTGGGAGATCGGATTGTCGGCGCGGGCCATGACTTGGCCAACGGTAGTCGCGTGATGCGTTCCGAAGCCATTCTCGTTGTCCGGCCCATGAACTACATCCCATTGGTATTGCCACGTTTTGACGTCCGCAGGATTGTGCTCAGCAATGGAGTTGGACGAGAGATATGTCGGACAGATGTAGCGGATGTCGCCTTGGGCTTTAGCGACGGCATCCCAATAGCGACCGGAGTCGGGCCAGTGCCTGTCGTTCGGATAGTTTTTGGCGAGAAGGTCAAGGTCGTCGTCGGTCAGGAGGGGATAATGGTCTTTCAAATAAGATTTGAATTCACCGAGGGTGTCGGTAGCTTTCTTGACTTGATCGGTGCCTTCGTTGGTCGTGAAGCCCATGAGTACAGGGACTTTGGCATATCGTCCGGCGAGGACAGCTGATGCTCCTGGTTCCGTCCACAGCCCCCCTTTTTTCTCGGTAGTGGGAGCCCACATCCACCGCGGCGGGGTGTTGCGGCCGGGAAACGACATTGGATAGTTTTCGTAATAGAGGTCGCCGACGGAAGCTTCCCGAACGCACTCGACGGAGAGATCAGTGCAATTGACGCCTAGGGCAACATTCTCCCAGAAATGGTTGGCTTGGTCTCGGTTGAAAAATGTGGGTGCGGCTGGCGACTGCATGATGGCGCCGTGGAACAACTTCCTCCTTCCGGTCACGGGGGCCGGATACGTGTTATCGCCTCCGTTGGCGGTCAACTGAAGCATTACGGACGTGCCACCAGCACTCGTCCCCATAATGACGACGTGGTCCGGGTTGCCTCCAAAATATCCAATGTATTTCTGAACCCACTCCAGCGCGGCCCTCTGGTCGCGCAGGCCGCCGTTGAAATCACCATCCTCCTGTATCTGGTCCCCGCTGAGGAATCCGTATATGCCATTGCGGTAGTATAAGGTAACGATGATGATGCCCTTGTCGACCTTTCCGCCCTTCTCGCGCCTGCTCTTCTCCACCATTTCGCCCCCGTTCGAGCGACCAGGTAGATGGAAGCCGCCGCCGGGAATGTTGACCAGAACCGGGAGATTGTCGCCGGGCTCGGCATCGATCGGCGTGAAGACGTTCAGGCTCAAGCAGTCCTCAGTTATTTCCGCGTCGATTCCCCGCACATCGTCGCCAGCGACATCCTCCCTGTTGCGCAACTTGGGATCGATCTTTTGTATTCTCGGGCACATGCCCAGCTTCCCTGACCACTCCAATGTGCCATTGTATAATGGAGGCGGCTGCGGGCCTCTGAAGCGATTCTTTCCCCCTGCGGACGCGGCGTAGGGTATGTTCCAGAAAGTCTTCACCGTCTCGGACTTCTTGGGTCGGAGCGACAGGTAGTCTAACTCGACGACATCGGGATCATCGGGGTTCGTTGGGTTCGGGGTGAACGCGCTGGAAGGTTTGGGCGACTTTAGAAGCCAATCGGGGTAGGAAGGGTTTAGGTTCGAGGAGAAGAAGGCATAGCTGAGGCCAATACTTGCACAGACGGCAATGGATACGGCGAGGATGATTCTGGCTCTACGGTCTCCCAGAATTCTGGGGTTGCACCCTCGAGACGACATGGCGAGTGTGGGCAAGTGTATGGCCACAACTCCGAAGGGACTGGCTGAAGATGGTGCGCAAGGCGAGCCAGGTGCCTGGATATTTTTCAACGCCTAGTGGTAGGATCCTTGATAACGACGGGATAGATGAAAAGGGGGGCGCAGGTGGGCCGCGTCAGCCACACTTTATGTAATCACCCAAAAGGGCAGCTGAAGCATTCTGCCCCGCAGCACTCTCTAATTGGCTTGAATCGAATTTCGAGCCAGCGTTCTAGCCCAATAGAAACACGGAGATCGAGGTCTAGACTGAAGATGACCCTAAGAGATCGTAACTAACCCGAGGGGTCTAGTCGAGTAAATTTGGAACCGTTGTCTCAACCTTGGAGCAAGGCCTCTTCCAAGACCCTCCTGTGCAATCGGCATTGGCAATTGTACCGCGGAGGAAGCTGTTGAGAAAAGCCATCTCTAACGCCTCCGAGCGAAGATCATTAGTCGCTAATGACAATCACATCCTCGAAATCCTTATCGGACTTCTGACGCTTTCTAGTCACCCTTCTCTACACCTAATCGCCGTTTCCAAAAAGGACCCCTGGAATTTAAGGAGCCAACTTTCTCCCATTTCAATGCTTTTTCAAGACGTCTTGCCTTCTGCCACCCTCTCTCTTCAGAAGGAGAAGAATATCAGAAATGGTTTGGGGAGATCCTTTTCCCGTTTCGTGCTGTCATGCTTCTAGTCATCACGTAAGCTAAGGTCACGTGCCTGATCAGCTATGCAGCCCTTGACTAAGCAGTCTCATGTACTATATATTCCCCCGCCGTCTCTTGACCGAGAGGTCAAAGGAACACCACAGCACACCATCAACGCATCTATCTATACCACCCTATACGGTCTCCACCCCCTCCTGCTTACACATCAGCTTTGCTTTCTCCACAGAAATGGGCCTCCATGTCTCACCTTTTCCTCCAGATGTATTCCCATATAGAGTTCGATTTCCGGAACGTCCATTGAGGTCTAATCCAACTAACGTGCTGCCCCTAGGACTGCATTGAACCAATGATCCGATAAATCTAAAACTCTTTTCGTATTTTCCGAGCTGAGAGTTACGGAACTAGCTCGTGGATGAAGGTTACGGGTAATTCTAGCACATTTCCCCTGTTTTCTAGGCCATGGAATGTACCTGAACCGATATGGTACCTGCAAGTATTTCTGTCGTTGTCGTTTTGATCTACTGCCTGGCCAACTTCCTCACATCGGATGGCACCGTAGACGTCCCTATTTAGAAGAATCTGGGATAGAACAGCTATGACTTCCTGACGAAACTGTACAGAAGATATGTGACAATTTTGTTCGAAGTGTGAGATAAAAAGGCCGATTTCCTACCTCGAGTCTTTAGCGAGGACCCCTTCGTTAACTAGGGAAGAGCCTAGAGCGGCTCTCGTGTGATGCCATCAGGGCCGGATTAGTACGTGCCACATAGCTGCGCCCGTGAAGAGATTTTTTTTAAAAAAAAAAAAAAAAGTCGATGTCGCACATACGGATCTAGGGGCGGAAGTTTCTGTATGTCTCTGTTGCATTTTGCTCCTGAACTGTTGGAATTAGCATCTTGTTTCCTAGTCATCATTCGACTTAAGAGCTAGGTGGGGCTTTTATTACGGTTTTGGTCCAATCTCGGGCACCCTTGAGGATTTCTGAGTGGTTAGGGCTCAACGGAAAAGTCTGCCTTTTTAAGCAAAGAACCAAGTTGTGACCAGTGTGCATGTTTTGTGTAGCTTCTAGAGTATCCGTAATATCATTCTCTGTCTCGCGAGAGCGAAATTTGGCCTTGGTCTACGGACTCTAACTTTGGTCGCAGGCTGCCTGTAAGCCTCCGCAGATACAGTGAGAATCGTCAGTTCCTGGACCAATTGCCAATCACAGTCAACGAAATATAATACTCGAAGTTGCGCATAAACAGTATCTTCTCGGTCCAGGTTAATCAGATGTCCTTCTCTCATCCAAATATCTTCGACGGTGCATAGCACGCAGCCGCTCTCGAAACCCACGCAGGGAGCATCGAGCCTATTTAGGAGATCTTGAATAAGCTGCTTCCTAGATCATGGGTTCTCAAACCCATTGAATAGGTGTCGCAGACAATGCCGGATGTAGTCTTGAACGAGCCGTGAGCGCCTGATAGCGTCCTGTTGTGCACCCGGCTCAAGGTTCTATATCCCATACCGGGAAATCTGGAGTAATTGTCTTGTTTATAAGCTCAAGGCACCGCTTTCTTGGCCACGGTGGGAATAATGTCGGGATCACAGAATTTCGAGAGCTCATCGGCCATAGGAGTCGACAGCATTTTTAGCTGTCCCTAAATATTGAGCCAATACATGTCTCGAGCACAATCAAGGACAAAGTCTATAATGAGAATAGGCTTAAGCGCTTCCTCATATCCGGTAATATCTCCCAATCACAGGTGTGACCCAAGCTGTAATCTCAGCATAAATACCGCTCTGGAATTTCTCTTGAACAACATACATTGATTAGTTTCCCGCCTTTCTCATGCACCATGGCACCACAACACTATACACACATCATCTTTCACTATAATTTAGAAAGTGTCAAAGAAGCAGGCCTCCAAGCACTTTTAGTTAATTTCCCTAGCCTTTTTTGGTTGTTTTAAGGGGGGGAGGAGGAGGGAAGGTGGAGAAATACTGGAGCTAAATAATATCTCGAATGGAGAAAGCCGTTTGGATTTTCATAAATTCAAAGTGATTAAAGCTTCTCTCGCTTTCAGCCCCGTGTATCAACAACGGAAAAATAGTCGGGTGTCGTCATTGTAGGGGTGGATGTTGACACGGGTCACTTCTTCGACCGTTCGCAAACCCTCACAAGCCTAGGAATTATGCTTGTACGGTTGTTAAAGAAGTCATTCAAATTATGAGTCATCCGGAGCGCGTGCATTCGGTTTGTCCTTATAGCTAGGAGATCTAAGGCCTCCCTTTTTGGCGCGGCATATTCCTTCTCCACCTTGGGTTTGACACATGGCTCTTAAATTCTGCTAGAGAAGATATTTCTCATGCATAGATCAAGGCTATAGGCTCCGTCAATAGCGTGGAAGGACTTCGAAGGTGCATTTTACTTATCAGTCTGTTGAACGACGGGCTGGATCGCATATAAGGACTTTCGGTGTCTCTAGCAAATTTGGAGAGACGCATCTATGCCGTTGATCGTACGAGGACTAACTTCTTTCTCCAATCTCCATAAATAACATGAGCATCTCTACTACGATTCTGATCAGACTTTCCATACATGGACTTAGAAAACTCAATTGGCAAGTAACCTCAATGTCAAATCGTTGGAATACGTGAGGTTCGAGCTCATAGCGCCACCCAGCTTCATTACGATGTTCATCGCGACATGTCGCCGCGTTGTGTGATTTTGCTTACTCTCTTCTTGCTTTGGTATTACCATGGATTGTTCTCCTTTTCGAATGTAGGAAGGCGTAAGTAGTCTTTGAATTGAACGCAACCAAGCTCTTGAGCGCTATCAAGATCAAGCAAGTTGCAATGGCCACCTTGAACATCCCCTAACGTATCATGGCCATAATTATGTTTGTTAAAGATGCTGCCCTCTTGCTCTACCTTCTTTTGGAGTCCATTTTATTTGTCGTCTTACATATCGGAAACGCTAAATTACGAATCGGAAATGCAAGGGAATGAAGGGAGGTTACACGAAAAAGCTCATCTCTTCGAAGAATCCTGAGAGAAGACAGAAGATTGAGGCTTGGCTGGGGGCCTACTTGTACTTTTCTAGGGAGAACTCTGCATTGCATACAACAATACATACGCCATGCGTGGCTGCGTGACTTGATCCATCATATACATAGCATAAATACAAGGTTCGCGATGGGAGCGCCACCTATTTGGGAGGGCCTGAAAACACGAAAATATAGTACTCGGCATGGCAATTCCAAGCAATATAACGGCACGGACTCCTTAAGCAACGCGGAAGAAGTGATCTAAAAGTAAAATCCAAAATAAAGTCGGGACATACCCCCAAGGCCATCACATTTCTGGCAAAATTCAGGCATTTACGCACGTAGTTCTGTCACATGTTTCTACTATCCTATTATAGTTGGTCTGTTTTCAGGGCTATATAGTCTCGCCATCGCCAGCTTCTGCCGAAGCAGGCCACTTACCCTCCTTCAATACATCAATATTTGCCTCAGCAATTAATGCTCCCTGATACGCGACAAGTTCTGGCTGTTGGTATGAGTCGCAAGTATACTCTCAATCCCCAAAACCTACACTCAGATCCGCCGGAGTTTACATCCCAAGCCCCCTATATATCTGAAACATAATCGATATTTGACATTCCACTGGTAGGTGGTCACCTCCATATGTCGCGAAACGCAGCGAGAAATGCGATAGACTCATGTGATGAATTGTATGCCGGTAAACTGTGCTTCTGCACTCCAGCTTACTAAAGACGACTTGCAAGGCTTGAAAGATGCTCGTCATCGAGGAAATCATTGATGAGTTTAGTGAATTGAGCAGCGTATTGATAAAGAAAACCGTGTCCAGAATCGGGAAAGAGGTGAAGTTGCGCATTTGCATTCGCGAGCTTTTGCCACATCAAATAACTGTTTGGCGTTGGTAGTAGAACATCATCGCTCCCTGAACTTAATTTAGTATTCATCCTCAGGCCAGATCTCTGGCTTACCATTCGCAATTAGTACTGGCATCTTCAGTTCATGAAACCGATTGTATGACCCCTCTTTGGCTTGTGCTAGATCTTGGAAATTGACAAATGCCCTTCCTTGCCGTCTGGCTAAGTTTATGTCGACATAATCGGCACGATTCGATCTGGCGCTATGAATTCTTGCAAAAGACTCCCGTCCAGCAGCCTGGCTCTTTTCAGACGGAGCAAAGAAACTAAATAGAAAAGCTTCAAGATGTTCTTC
Source organism: Lojkania enalia (assembly GCA_010094045.1). Lineage (NCBI taxonomy): Eukaryota > Fungi > Ascomycota > Dothideomycetes > Pleosporales > Lojkania > Lojkania enalia. The sequence goes on from ML986666.1 coordinate 18,453, forward strand.
TTTCGTCCTGGCGAGGCGAAGTTTATTAAAGGGTGTCAAATCAGTACGAGGAATGACACCCTCACCAGCGCTAGGAATTGTTCCAGCAAGAATGAGTCGTCGGATGAGACCCGCTGGAGCATCGAGTGCAATCATTTGTGCGGCGCATCCTCCCATGGAGAACCCGAATAGATCGACTTGCCTCAGACCTAAGGCGTCAATGAAGTCAATAACTATCTGTGCCCAGCCTGTATACGTTGTAGGGATCTCCCCCTCAGACCTTCCAACGCCGGCGCTGTCAAGAAGGAGAATTGGTCGGCGAGCAGCTAGTGGGTTTATGAAAGCTGGGTCCCAGTGGTCCATCGTGCCTCGGAAATGCATATGTGAGAAAAGGGGGATGCCCGTGGTAAGACCGAAATGTCTGTAGGCGTACTTGACGCCCTTAATAATAATGTACTGGGTTTGGGCGGTTTCGTAGGTCGACATGATGGTTAGTAGATGACTGCGCCAAATGATTGCCTTTGTTAATATTGGGAGGAAGGAATCTGTAGAAAAGTTCAAAACAAATTGTCATATAAAGAAGTCTTTTGATGTGAGATCGGCAGATTCTAAGCAATATTTTTGCGTCAATGGGTAAAGTTCAACCAGTTTCGGACGGCCATTCGTAATCGAGGATTAGTCAGAGGTAGTGGACAACTTGCTGAGGAACGGACGCTCTACGTGGTAATTAGGCACCTAAACTGTCAAGTATTAGTCGAGAATGTCTTACCGACGCGTACGACGAAAATTGTGGAGATAGATGTCGACAATGTAGATGGTCGGCAGTGATTACGCGAACCTGCGGAGATGACCACGAACCTCGGTCCGAAGGCTAGCGCGTGTGAATCCCAAACTTCAACCAAATTAAAATCCTGTTAGCTTTGAGTTCTTCGGTCCGTTATACCTCACCTTTCCTTTGCTATACTCAAGGCTCTATTTCCGATTTGGGGGCTATGCAAGCCATAGAATGTACTGGCCCCGATTTCGACAATGCCTAGAAGATCTAGAACTGCCACTTCGCCTCCTCATATTTCCTATTCTCTCGTAGACTATTGATATTCCACCATATGCTAATATCAATAGTTGTGGCACCCAAGAATAAGAGAGAGCTAATATATACGATCTGCGCGAGAGCTGAAAGGTACTAACCTCGCTACTTGAGATCTCTAAATGCAGTCAATCGTCAGCTAGTTGTATGACGGCCACTCACCGGAAAGATTTCCTTTCGAACTACACTCTTGTTCAATTGTGAAAAATCGAGAATCTATTCGCCTATACGTAATCAGCAACAACAATTTCATGGGAATTGTTCGGGAATCACATTCAAAAGACCCTCCATGTAGAAATTATCGGCAACATCTACATTAGTAGTTTAATATCGACAATGTCAAGCCCGGGGAAAAGTTTGAGCACTTCGGCTGATGCAAAAGTCGATTGTCTTGACTCTGGGTAGGAGAGCTATCTTACGAAACTATCAACGACGGAGGATGGGAAAGTTAATTAATTGCTACTCGACGCTATAAAGCTCCAACCGCAACCGCTTTGGCTGGAAAATATCGATCCTTCAATACCTGCTGTTACCATCCACGAGTCATCATTTCTGCCGCTTGAGGAAGCCTGCTTACACTTCTGCCACCAAGCGAGTATGAGCTCCCCATCGATTATTTCATCGTACAAGGTTTGCATCAGGATAGATTCCTTCAAGGGGTGCCCAAGTGGTAAGAAGATAGCGCAGAAAACAGCTACAGAAAAATTGCATTCCGTACGCTGCTCTCAGAAAACCGATCTAGGGCTATAGCTATATTCGCTATTTACAAGCAAAGTGACGGATACGGACGAGGGCCGCATAGTCAAGACTCCATGATCGACATTCTGAGAGGTGTATCGAAATTTAAGGTCAAAGGAGTCCTAAAGGAGGATAACGAGCTGCAAGCTTCATGGACCAGTTTCTACTATCCTAAAGGCAAACAATGGAAGGAGATGAGAATCAACATATTTGATGAGGCGAGCGAAGAAGTCGTGAGCCTTCCATCTTCGATCGAAGATAGTAAGCCCAGTTTTCCAAATACAATGACCGTCGAAACACGTGATAGACAGCAACAATTCGTGGTCACGTGTCACGTTTCCAATATGACGTCGGGAAAACTCCCTTTTCGCACATAGATTGTAGCAACCTTCCCATAAAAGGCAATTTCGGCGTTAATTGTAATGTTGCTACCGTTTTCTCTCATTGTGATGACTATCTAGCAACTGGTATCTTTTTCACTACTGATTCCGGACGTGTCATTCATGCATCGTGTAAGCTCAAGGTAAGCGTCGTTTAAAAAAGAGAGATGGGAGTGGAAATATAAAAAATAGAAACACGAGCGCTTTCACTCTTCTAGGAACGGATAACCAGCGGCTCCACAATCGTCGCGACATGTCATGGTGGAAGGTACAAGAAGCGATGGGTTGAAGCATTCTGGATCGGTCCTCAAGGTACTATTGAAGGTTAATACTCTAAAGACGCCGGGAAGTACTTCAAGGAAAGGAAACCCGGGAAATGGAATAAAGGAATTGTTACTGGGACTGTAGGGAGTAGCACGCTTACCATTGGGCAAGTAGGTGGGATAGCGTGCCTAACATTTCTTGGAGCTAGGGGGCTTACCCATTACCTAAAACTCCCCAGCAGAGAATTCTAAACAATAGCAACAGAGGAGATCCTGGATCCGGGTTGGGGCATCAACTATCGCTAGTGGCTATCGATCCTATCTCTCTACCGCATTTAAGCTTAGCATACATAACGCCCGACGGCTCCATACACTTCGCTCAATGCTTCGATATAGAGTCCGATGAAGGAGAGGATGAAGATGTAGATGATAATAAGCCATGAATAAATTCACCAGTAGCGCCGCCTGGCACCGCCGGCCCTGATTCAGCGATCTCGCCGTATGCGCTGGATGATGGCAGTGGGAATGGCTCTACCCTCATTTCCTTCCCCTCCGCTGATGGTGCACTGAAAGCTCTCTGGAGGTCGAATGCACCGAAATCCTGGACTATAATCAGGGCAATACTATGTCACGTGCTTCTACTATCTAATTATAGCTACCCTGTTTTATCAGGCGTATATAGTCTTGCCACTGCCAGTATCTGGCCATGCAAGCCATTTATCCTCCTTCAATACATCCGTATTTGCCTCAGCAATTGATGCTGCCTGATACGCGACATACTACTCTGCTCTATCATCTATCTTCAACTCAGCTCCGTATGCGCCGCCAAGTCTCATCAGAATGCCATGGCAAGAATTGCCTTCAGGTATGGTGCCATGCACCTGATGGGGGTTTGCGATACTTTCAAAAGTGAATCATAGACTTAAAGTTCGAGAAATAGAAACAGAAGATTGAAGACCTAATTTGACGGGAGACTGAAGTTATTGTACCACTATTTGAGGGGTTTAAGGAGAGATCTGGGAAGAGGACCAGAGAAATAGGCTTGATATAGGTGGGCGGGAAGAACTGAATGCTACGTACTACGGAAGACGGGCACGTGACGGAGGATCTCGAAGAGTAATTGCAACCTAGGGAGAACTGACCCCTCATAGAAGTTTTCATACGCCGAATCTCTTCTCTATCTTCAGCCGCACCAGGAAGGATGAATGGGGCCAATTCGGTGGGGCATCACAGGGTTTTAGTGATTGGTGGTGTCGTGCCAGTTACTAGGGTAAGCGATGCAGAGTGGGCATGGATACAGGACGGGATTCGCCTTCTTACCTGTAAGCCGCCGTGTGGATGTGCTGATTCTTTCTTCTTTCGCAATTCTTCTGGCTACCTAGCATTTAGGCTTAAATGGTGTGACCCCGACTGAGTGTCCTAGTCTCTCTTCCCCACTGCTCTTCTAACGCCTGCCTACCTCTCTACAGTCACCAGTAACCGTATATTCTTCTCCATTTCCCCTTAAGATCCCTCATTAGAAATAACATGGAAGAGAAAAACATTCAACAGCAAAAGTAAGTTTTTTTGTGCGGCTGAGTTTGATCGATAGCCTGACTTTAGCCTGAGCTTACCTAAACATTACAATTTTTTAGATTCATATATATCTGCGATTTCGCACCCTCAGGAACGCATTACAAGGATAAAATAGATATTGATGTCCTTCAATCAGCGGAATTTGACTCTTCTGAGGCAAGACGCAGGCCATCTGACACCCAATTCCGGTGGATCCATATTTCTGTAAATGATATCAATGTTGTAGAGGTAATATACGATTCCACTTAATTATTATTACTTCGATTCACAGCATGTTTTATTAAAAAGGAAATCTAGAACTGCGTGAAGGGTTTAGTTGGATCCGGCCAGGCCCAGTCACTTCCCGATACCTGGCTCCAGAAACTTCGACCTACGTCATCTATTCCGAAAGATATTGTCCCCGAACATGCTCGCTTCATGGAGCCCTCGTTCTAGATACACGCTACTGAGCTCCAAAATGAGGGAGACTCCATCGCACAACCAGCATTCACTCTATTCGTACGTTTCCGCCTTTCGAATATTTTCTTTGACGCTTGGAAAGAATTGGTCCCCCCCCAACAAAAAAAAAATTGTATATTTATCGCTAATCATCAGTCACCAATAGCTTCCGTTCTTGAATTGGGAAGCATTCCGAAATATCAGAGATCAGAAGCTTGGCACATCGCACAAATTAACCACCGCGTGTCACCCAAGGAGGACCTTGGATCAATTTTTTTATTCTGGGCTACGAAATACGAAATACCGGGATGCTGGACAGACCGTGTCGAAATGGACAGGCGCACACCCAGGCGTGAATGGAAGGACAAAAGCGGCAGACGATAGTTATGTCGTCATGGTGGGCCAGCTCTGGGTTTGGGTTTTGGAAGACGGTGTGTACAGTTTTACCCATTTGGGTCCCTACATACTGAGCCGGTGTTTACGCTCAAGTGATGTCGTCGAGAGGTCGAATTTGTCGTGAACCCATGGCTAATAAGGTCGGCAGCAATCCTGATCTCATGCTTCCCATCCCACGATTTCCAGTTCCTTGGAGACCCTGACGGAACACAATATATAGATGTCATGAACTCGACGATGTTAGACATAGGAAAATGTCAGGATTTGTTCGATCTAACTGCTCTTCTGGTCATGCATTCCGTGACTAAGATTTTTGCTGAAGAAAATGGCAAATTTGCAGATCTAATTGCAATCTATAGATGGGCGATTGCGAATAAGGTAAATCGCCAAATCCAACTACATAGTCGTAACTGATCCATTATTCCTCTAGGCAGCTCGCCAAACCGAGAATTTTGAGGCTTTTAGCAGAAGACAGGCCTCTCGTAACTCAGACGAGATCGCAGCGGAAGGGATTGACGAACTGAATCTAACACTTGAAGTGGCAGATATCCTTGACGAACTGAATATGCTGCTACTTCTCTTGGAGAAGCAAGCCGATGTGTTGGCCTCGATGCGGGGAAAATTATATCGCTTCAAGCCCATGGCACCTAGCAAAGAAAGGGGAAGGCATACAACCGTCATAAAGCAGAGTAACTTAGGCCAAATTCACGTGTCAAACTCTGGGAATATACGGAGTACGTTAGCTTTGGAAGACGTGAACGCATCCGATCTCCGTGTTTTCAACGAAGAAGGAATTCTTAGTGGTTTCCGAGCGATTGGTGGAAACACTGGCATTCTGTTGCAAGAAGCCGAGCAGACGTTGAAGGTCGAGAAAGGTAACCTTAACAGACTCCGGACGGACGCAACACGGACTCATGAGATGGTTTGTAATCCATCCTATTGGTTTCTACGCGAAATCCTGATAAGAATATCATTGCTAAGCGTTCCCATAGCTTATTGGGTTGCTTGATCTTGAGCAAAAAACTGCTAGTCTAACGGAAGCCCGTGCGACAACTAAGCAGGGAAAGGCCGTCATGTTGTTTACTATCGTTACGATAATATTTGTTAGTCCCAACTTATCGCCTCTAACCAAGCTAGGGTCTTTAGGCCCTACTAATCCTCTTAGCTTCCTCTTTCGTTTTTTACTTCGTATTTCGGTCAGAATGTGTCCGATATAACTAGAGATGATAATAATCCAAAAGCAATTGAGCTTTGGAGAATAGCAGGTGCGTCCTTTCACATCTAATTAACAGTAGTCAAGGAACTGTTCCAATACGAGAACGAGCTGACCTAAATTGGCTTTAGGCCCGATATCAGTAGTTGTAATTCTTTTTGCTCTCTTAGTCGCGTATTTCATCATGTTTCCCTGTAAGAAGGCACGGAAGGAATTGTCTGAAGTGTGAAGGATGATCTAGTTCGTCGGTGGTAGGGTCACTCTTGACGGAAAGGGTGTTACTGTTAGCCATACAGATGTAGCTGAAAAAAGCTAGAATAGAGTTACCTACTGGTTTTCTAGTTTATTATAAAATATGATAGCATAAGAATAAAAGAAAGCTCAATCAAATTTCTAAAACTATAAAAATCCAAGTATTATTTTAAGATGACTTTCAGAAGAAATGTTCCAGACTTACCAGCATCCAGCTAGACATCACGTGGATTGTGCTTAAGCGAGCGAATCATTCACCACCAGAAACATTGTAATGCAGGCCCACATTAAGATATCAGGCAACCGTATAAGACGACTTATTTTTCTCATCGCAAAGCCTCAGTTCACATGCATTAGAAGGTGCATCGATTGTCTTCCTTCGTATCTTTCTATTCAGTCTCCAAGGCTCATCTTTCTCCGGTCAAGTGACCGAGGCTGTGCGAAGCGTGGCTGCAACACCGCCGCAAGCTGGACCACGCCAGGCAGACGCTCTTTTTTTTTTTTTTTCAAGAAATAATAAGAAATTCATGAACATAAAGCCTACGATGTTGCAGCAGGACGCACCATTGCAAGCATTGCCCTTCAATGGCTTCATCCAAAGAATCTGAATCAGCTGAATCAGCCTCTGCGACAGGCTTCAGTCGCGCATCGCCCGGTTCAGTTGCTCAGCTAGAAAGGTGGCAAACATACCGTGACCTCTTGCCCGACTCATCCGACCCACCACAATACCAACAATTCGACATCTTAACCCGCGAGCGCGTGCAGCAACTCGCATCCGAAGCCCACAATGACGGGCAAGATTTTCCAATCCGAGAATCTCCAGGTCTTCTCCAGAGTGAAGCCAACCCAGCCGCGCATCGTGCTCAAGCAATCTTGAGCACCTACTTCAACGCCATCACGACAAAGAAAGACGAAATCGTCGCCTTGTTCATCAAAAGTAATCTAGTCACCACCGAATCCACAAATGTAGACGGGCGAACGCCACTCTTGGCAGCCATCGAGGTCGGAAATATTCGCACTGTGCAACAACTCATGGACTACGATGCCGATGTCAATGCTTATGGGATGGTATCCGGGATGCCGGAGCCTAGATACGGGAAGAAGCCAGCAAAGATTTATCGCACGCCGTTGCAACTCGCTGCCGAAAAGGGGAACCTGACAATTGTCAAACTGCTCATGGAAACCTATGGTGCAGACGACTCACTAATTGCGCCAGACGGCGAACTAGCGTTGCGACTCGCGGCTGCAAATGGCCATCGGGAGGTCGTCGAGTATCTACCTTTGAGACGGGGAGGTGGATTTCGGAGATGGAAGACCAAACACCACAAAGCTATGCGACGGGCTAAGGAAGCTGGGAAGAAGATCTTTTGGTTTTTCCGTGTTATCGTCTACGAGGTGCCGAAATTTTTCGTATACACTGTGCCAAAGCATCTCATCGTCCTACCGATCATTAGAGGCGTAAAGTGGATGCACAGGCATCGGAATGAGCTGCCGCAGATTATTATTACATGGGTGAAAAGGATGGGGAAGAAGATGTGGAGATTCTTCAATGATATTCCCAAAGCGATGAAAGACTTCGTTCAATGGATATGGAAGGGTATCAAGAAGATGCCTCAGGGGGCAAAGATTATGCTACTCTGGATATGGTCGGGACTTAAGAGTACTGGGACTGTGGTTGCAAATATCTTCACTCGGTTTTTCTCATTTGTGCATACGGCACTGACGGCACTTGTATCATTCTTCCGCAGGATAACAATTCGGGATGTCTGGAATGGGTTTGTATTCTTCCTACACGCACTTGTTATTGACGGACCTAAGAGAATTTGGGAATGGTTGTGCAAGTTTGAGAGAATGGCTGAAGCGGTGTTCGAGACGCTGTTTGGATTCCTTGGAACCCTACTTTGGTGTCTGATTAGGGGGATTGTTGAGTTGTTTATTTACTTGCCGAAGAAGCTCCTGGTAATTTTGGCGAGCATCGCGAATTCAATTGAGGGTGGGTTCAAGGAGATTCTGATTTGGATCAATCCGAAAAGACAATGAGCGGACCATTTGATATGGAAGCTACGCTATTACATGGACGGGAACTGAAGCCAGGAATGTGTGAGTAGGATAGAAGAGTGAATAGAGGTGTCGTTGTGTGCGTTCTTTAAACTATATAATCGCATTATTACTATATTAAGCTTCCATTGTATAATCTTCACATCCAAGTCAAGATTATTATAATGAATGCTTACGAGGGATTCAAATTTCTAACAGATTAACTGGGTTACCAACCAAAACCACAACTTACTACCAGAGCAGGACAAACCAGAAGGAAAATCAGATAACAATCAAGAACTTTCCCTCGTTGGTCTCCTCTTTAGCCTGCGTCATACACTTCTTCCACTCTCCCAGAGAAGCATGTTCACCTTTACATCTACCGCAACTCTTTTTCGTACCAGTCATCTCAGCTTTGACATTATCAGTGCGGTGACCAGTCGCTCCAGCGGATCCCTTTGGCACAGATAGAGCAGCCTTGGCCTTTGCACACCCAATTCGATACCTCTTCTCCTCCTCTTGCTCGTCCATCTTCTGCTGTAATTTCTCTTTTCCAGCGCAGACTACAACCTTGCGTTCTTCCTCCATCCGCTTCCGTGGATCATCACGCTGCAAAAATCTCTTAGGCAACATAGGTTTGAAGGCCCGTACAGGCTCACTTTTCGGTGGTGAAAGATGCTTCGGACTAGCCAAATTCTTTAGCCACTCGCCCTTCCGCGCTTCCCGCTCCTCAATTTTCTTCTCGTACTCGTGGATCCTTATTTGGCAGTGAGCGCGCTCGAGGGGAGAATTTTTGTGCTCCTCTGCCACTTCTCTCCAGGCCTTGAGGGTGGATTTTAGGTCCTCGATGGAGAGGTAGGTGTCGGCGGCGTCGCGCTTCTGACGCTCAGACTTGAGGTGGGCAATCTGCTCCTCAAGTGCCGCTTTTATGGCTTTCTTCTCTTCTGGGCTCGTGAAAATTGAGGGTCGTCGTGAATTGGGCGATCTCGCAAACCGATGGCCGGACTTGGACGAGTAGGAGTAGAAAGTAGTATAATGATTGAGATCATCAACGTCGTTGTGGCGCGAGAGCTCAGCATCATAAGACGCCCTCAGCTTGGGACTGCTAAGAACCTTGTAAGCTTCTTGGATGCATCTGAATGTGGCAGCATAACTAGCGCGGTCTTCAGGCGGAAGATGAAGGGTTTTGTCGGGGTGATACTTGAGTGCAAGGGCTTTGTGAGCAGCCTTTATGACAATGTCAGGAGCAATTGGTGCTACGCCCAGAGTTGCGTAATGAGTCCGAGAGGCCATATTTGCTACGCTAGATACGAGTGTGTATTTTTGTTAGCGTTCTAAATTCGTTCTCAGAAAAGATTGAAGCCACGCTTTTAAACGCAGATTTGAACAAAGTGGACATATTGCATTGTGCAAGATCCCGTGCAGTTGGTTTAAAAATTCCCATATAAATCATACCGAAAGTTCAGTTCCCATACAATGCTCTTGCAATAGTTGACATTGTAGATATTTTGGAGCCGTGTTCCTTGGCAAAACTTCGACAGTTGTTAAATCCATCTCGGCGTGAGGTAGCTTTCACAACGATTGTCTACATATACATCGTGATGAATGGACCACGGGTACACGAGAGGTCTACGTAAGAATCTATGTCATTATATGAATTAAAGCCGACAAACTCTACCCAGGCACCACTTTGAGATCGATGAGGTCGAGGAGAATACGAGGTTAGACTCATTGTACTAGAGCAAGCAAATGAATCTCCTGGAATACGATAGCTACAAAAGCAATGAAATTAAATGCCGGGGCGCGTAGCGTCAGTGGCTAAATTACTGATCGCTACCATACAGAGCGGAATATCTACAGCGGATCATATGCAGGGTAGGGACGGCAGAAGATTTGCGAAAACCATTGGTAACGATATCGTGAGCCGCATTCCTCACTCTGACTACGCACCTTTCCACAAACACCAACCTTGGAAACGGCACTTCCGCATCATTTCGAGCTCTTTCGCGCTTCAGGACGGCTACGTGCTTGCGACGGCATTGCTGATGGAGAATGATGTCGCCATATCATGTTCAGAACAGCTCTGGAGCGCCGACCTTCATCGCCGCGTCTGCAAGTCAGAGTTTGTCTGGACTTGATGGATTTAACCCTCTCATGGATTCCAACACTCTGGATTCGTCAGAATGGTACTACGACTCTAGCGACCAGCATCATCGAGACCAAGTAGATCTCTTACAGGGCTATGGCACCTTTATACCTAGCTTTGGGCTAGGAGTATCGTCGCACAGCATGCCTATGACGGTTGAAGGTACGCATCGTAAGTGCACACTCTATTGCGTCTTCCTTAGGTTTCGCTCCACCTTTCCGCACCGCTTTCTCCGTAATAGTGCTTGTACTACTTGTATTCCTGCCATGTTCTCGTTGATTTCACGGCTGCCATCCTGTTGCGACGATCTCTCATGCAGATTCAGTTGGGGGTTGTCAATGTCGCAAGCCACGCTAATCGCACGTCATCTATGCGCTTGCACGTGACCGGCCCCTGACACTTTGACGTATCAACCAGCACTCTGCCCTACAAGCGAATATTGAGGATGACCCTCATCTTTTATTCCTCCGTCATGGTACTGATCGCCTCATGGCTGTTCTTTCCATGACAGGCATCGCATTTCAAATCAAAACCACCAGCTAACGCTCCTTGCAAGCACCTTCCTACCCAGCATTGTCACCCATGCACGGCGTAACTTCTCAGCACGACGAAGGAATTCTGCAGCAGCGCTTCGATGAGATTGGTACCATTTCCCGACATCGGACAACTTACACGCCCTACGCGACCGCGTACACCACCCCATACCCCGATAGCATCTCGTCTGCCCAATCCGAGGATCATAGCCTCGCCGAAGCTGAGGAGGACAAGCGAAAGCGCAACCAGGCAGCCAGCGCCCGCTTCCGCCGGAAGAAGAAACAACGAGATCAGCAAATACTCGAGCAGAGCCGCGAAATGGCTGAGAGGAACAAGAAGCTGGAAAATGAGGTCCAAGGGCTGAAGAAAGAGAACACTTTCCTCAAGAAGCTTCTAGTAGAAAAGGTTGATAACATGGATGAGGAAGATAGAGCCTTGCTAGCAAAGACAGCTGAACAGGAGAAAGAGGCTTGATATATTGTGATTTTCTCGAGCTCAGGTGGACTTAGGAGTCGATTGGACACTGAGAATACCGGTGGCCGTGCGACTATGCCCATGATTTTCAACAACACTTATTTTACTCTATTTTCCCCCAAGCTTCGTGGCCTTGTCAGTGGTAGATGCAGAAAGAGATTGCACGTTCTTCACACACCAGGAGACGAAATGAGATAGGCCCTAGTTTACGCAATCTTGCTTAGGCCTCTTCCTGATTAAGACTACAGATTTTGCAAAGTTATCCACCTATCACTATGCGCCAATGTACCACAGCGCCACTGAAGGATGAACTCATGCCGCCCAATGCGCCATCTACAGCTTAGACTACATTGGGTCAATGGCCTCTTCTAGGCTATCGCCCAATGCAGAACCTCACTAGCATTAAGAGACCCAGAAATTTGAACGAAGCTTGAATCTTACGGAACATAGGATCAACTCGGCCTCGCCACAATGGGGAAAGCAACGGGCCTTAAAGCTACCCATTCTAGAATCGGTTATCGTAAAAGGATATCGAAACGACGAATAACAAACCTCCCTAAACACTCCATTCCGACTAATAAAATATCTTAGGTCGACGGTCTACATACAGCCATAGATCTTCAAGTAAACTTACTCCAAGCTTCTTCCGTCGAGCATTGATATGGACAAAAAGAAGCGCATGTTATCTTGATTGCCAGAAGAACATGTAGCTAATAGGTAATAGACCACAATACGCGATAATAATAGTCTGTAAATAGGCTTTCAGAGCATAGGGACTCTCAATATATCTGCAACAAGCCGACACGTTAAGCAGACGTTAAGACGAAATCGTTCTCCAGGTCACGTGAATTATAGTCCATCCAACTTCGGCTTCCTCTTCTAAAGCCAAGTTTTCTATTCATTGTCTCGATTCACTTCTTCTTCTAGGTCTTTTTTATAGTCAAAGCCTGAGAGGAAAGGTATTAGCAGGGCAATGGATTGTCAACGTTTTGTAAGCGGCAATGAATACTAAGTCCATGTAAACTCCGAATGCTTCGTATAACCATTGTAACCCTTTGCAATAGCCCCTCTAGTTCGAAACCGAAGCGATCAACGACCGTTAAAGCAGGTGCATCCGCTGATTGGACCACCATTTGTGCAGTTCTGCATCTCAAGTGTGCAATTCCTATGTGCACAATGCAGGTTAAATTGCGATCTCGCGAGGGTTCCGTAGTATGTTTCTTTTTCCCCACCGAATAAAATTTCCTATTTTGTGAAATAAAGTCGAGCGATCCATTTGTCCCCAAATGGCTTTTCAATTCCAAAGTACAGTCTTTGGTCAGCTTGTGCGCGCTCTGACCCGCAACAAACATTTTCGATACCCTGACGAGATCGATCCATCATTGTGCGAGAAATCCATCGTACGAATCAAAGCACATCGATCTCCTCTGACGAGTGGCCAAGCCGGTTCCACTACCGAAATCAATGATATCAAGGCCATTGAGTTGCAAAATAGTAAAGTCGAGGAAGGCGAAAGTATCCGCATAGTACGCTGGTACGGACCAGACGATCTAGAGGTAAGTAGCTATCCTGGGTCTAACCAATCGAACTCTAACAATGCTTCCAGAATCCTCAAAATTGGCCGACACATTGGAAGCATTTGATCACTTTCCAGCTGTGCTTTCTCAATTTTGCCGTTTACATGACAAGTTCTATTTACGTCCCGGGTGAAATGAGTATTATAGAAGAACTTGGCATTAGTAAGACTGTCGCGGTTTTGGGTCTTTCATTCTTTACCATGTAAGACGTCCGTACGATCATCTGCTCATTCGCTCAGGTCACTGATGGCTCTCCTGTCCCTTAACAGAGGATACGGCTTTGGTCCGATGCTCTGGTCCCCAATGTCCGAGATGCCAAAAGTCGGTCGTAGTAGTATTTTCTTTTGGACGCTTCTTGCCTTTGTTCTACTCCAAGTTCCCGCCGGATATGCTACCAATATAGCCATGTTTCTCGTCTTTCGTCTTTTAACTGGTTTCTGCGGTAGTCCCTGTCTCGCAACTGGAGGCGGTACTATCGCGGATATGTACAGTCCAGTGTGGGTTTCATACGCCATTTGTATCTGGTCATCCGCCGGGTAAGTGCTTTATTCAGCCATCAAATTTTGGAGACTGTATTCTAATATACCATTCAATAGAATATGTGGACCTGTGTTCGGTCCGATTATTGGTGGCTTTGTTGCTCCTGCAAGGGGGTGGCGATGGACAATCTGGGTCATCGAATGGCTGTGCTCTTTCGTGCTCATCCTACTATTCTTCTTCTTGCCTGAGACTAGTGCAGAAAATATTCTCTACAAAAGAGCAAAGAGACTAAGGAAAGCTACCGGAGACTCTAGATTGAGGAGTCAATCTGAGATTGACGCCGCTAGCCAGCATATTAAAGACCATCTCACTGTCCTAGCTAGGGCGTTTACGCTGACTTTCACAGAACCAATCGTCCTTCTGATGGATCTCTACTCCGGCCTTCTATACGGCATACTATTCATATGGTTCGAGTCATTCCCAATCGTTTTCGGAGAAATCTACAAACTCGACACCAGTGAACAGGGCCTAATTTTCCTTGGCATATTCGTCGGCGCCCTCAGCTCCGTGCCTCTATTGCTGATCTGGATGAAGCATCGCATAATCCCAAGGATTGCTAACCCCGACTTCAAGCCCGAAGAGTTTCTTTCTCCGGTTTTTGTTGGAACTGTAACTCTGCCTATCTGCCTATTCTGGTATGGTTGGTCGGCGCGTGAGTCTATTCATTGGATCATGCCTACCGTCGGCACTGGGTTCTTTAGTGTTAGTGTGGTCACACTATTCAATTCGTTGTTCAATTATCTTGGGGTTGCCTACCCTCTGTACACTGCGTCCATATTTGCGGGAAACGCGCTGTTCCGTGCCGCTTGTGGGGCAATCTTCCCTGTTTTTGTAAGTAAGCAGACACATTTAAACATTTGGTGATCGATGGCTGACAACATGGCGTGCATAGGCACGGTCTCTTTTTGAGAGACTGGGCGTTGGCCCTGGGAACTCACTCCTTGGGGGCGTCTCCGTTTGTTTCATTCCCATTCCTTTCATTTTCCGCCGTGTAAGTTCCATCAGCACCTGAATCCAAAGTATAAACTAATTGTTTGCCAGTATGGTGTACAAATTCGTTACATGAGCAAGAACGCTCGTCACGATGTGTGAATTATTCGATGCTCTGGATGGAAAGCAAAGATTTGACAGCTTCGAAGATTAATAAAATGAAGGTTTAGGGAATTTGTAATATCATCTTGTAGAATAGTTAGCTGTCCTTGCGATCAGAAATATCCAGCAAGGAGTGAATTACAAAGAAATCTATGGCAACAATTTCTCGATGCACCTAGATACCTAGCGTGCGGGTAGCTATTCACAAACGTACCGCGAAATAGTATACAGCATTTCTGTGATCATAAAGCTCAAACGCTAACCGTACGTGCATCATAGCATTATTCTATTTTGGAAAATCGTTATGTTGCCCCTCTTGGGCCTAGCGGACTCCGCCCCTAGTTTTGAGTCTCAGCCTTCCGACGCCTCACGGGGCGTTCCGCCGATGAACTAGCTAGTTTGAACGTAGACGACATACGAGCAAAATTCTGAATTGCTTGTGGGTAGCTTTGTTGCTAGCGCTAAGTATTCAAGATTTCGTGAAGATTTCTAAACAATATTGTCTTTCCGGTTACTAATGTGACCGCTTTCGGCGCCTCTGAAAAATAGAGTCCACGGATAAAGAGCACCTTGGAGGCACGTGACAAGGCGCCCCATCGTTGCAACGTCATCAAAAACTCAGCCACGGTCTCCACCCTGGTCAGCTTCATCCGACACCCCTAGTCAGCTCTCAACAAGGCTTTGGCCTCCCGCAGGATCGCCGCTAAGGACTCCGCTGACAAGTATTCCCCGAGTTTTCGAATGAACGAGGAGAGATCAGGACGTCATTATACTTTCGCGATGCGTTCCCAGTTGATATAGGCCACTAGTCAGGTTTGTACTTCCAAATTTTTCGTAAAGGGAAAAAAGGCTGTCCATCAATTACTAAATCCCAAGATCGACATCCAAATTCTCCAACTCGAACGGTGAATCCACATGAATACGAAACAATTGTGGGCGTCGCAAGAGTTCCCAGACTAGGATTGATGTGTAACATTACTTCCACACGTTTGCATCACTGATCTTGCGATCCGACTTGGTCTGAGGATCTATTTGAATGCGGGGAATTTCATTGTCCTTCTTCCTTTCTAATAGGCATACTCGTACGAGACCTTATTCAACATTTGTTTAACTTGGCAATTTACATTTCGCTACGCAACCAACCGCGATATTTCCCTACAGCCAATCACATTGCGGGACGTAATAGAACGCTGAAGAAAAGACAGGATCCTTCGCCCCATAAATGCAATGGCCCCTTAAAAGGATTAATATGCCACACTGCGCCCCGTTATACAAGTGCTATGGCAAAACTTGAAACCTAGGACTAGTTTGACACATCCCCCATGCAGTAGGGCTGAGAATAAGCATACGCCCCATCCCTATCCCATGGGAGGATATATGGTTCTCAGATGCCCATTCTTCTGTTTAGCTCTTTTGGCCGCTCAGCGTGGCATCTCACAGGCTTTTCGAGGTCTATTAGTTTTCGTTCGTTTCACTGAGTTCCTCATACTCTCGAACACTACTTTCTCTGCATATTTCTTGGCAAAATGAGTTCCTATCGCGATCGCGTGAAAATGGAGCTCTTAATATTGGGTATTACATGCCTAACACTCGGCTTCTCAATACCCTACGCCATCCAAATGCTAAAAGCAAAAACCCACCCATGGACCCGATTCAACTCAGATGGCGAACTGTACCAAGATGCGACACAGCAACCGTCAAAAAGGTAAGGCCCCCAACTTTAGGCATCAACCAATATTCACGAACGAAGTGCTGACATCAGCAAGGATTATTATGCCCATGTATCTCACCACACCAATTGCTACAATTGTTGTAGCAAGCTCAAACACGGTGATATGTCGATTTTGGAAACAGACACAAAGATATATTTTCGTGGTGGCGTCGGTGATGACGGCTGCGTGGGTCATTACGATCATATTTTGGGTTCCGTGTGCGACGAAGAAGAATTATTTGGACTTCGGGCAGCCGTGGCAAGGGGGTAAGTAATTGTCCACTTTAGCTTTGAATTCTGGAGCTTCTTCAGCAGGAATAAAGATAGCTGATTTCGTCGCCAGTTTGTTACCAATCCAATTTAATCGATACTGGCCGACGGAACGGGCAAAAGGGCGGATGGATGGGTGTCTCTAGAATTCTCGGCTTCAGCGGGATGATGTCGGCAATCTTCACAACAGCATCGTACGTTTATTCGCAATTACTAATGAACATTTATCTAATCATCACAATTAGCTATGGGCTGTACTTGACGTATGCGTACCGAGACTTGCGCCACTCCCGGCGACGAGCTCTATCAAGAGGGCCTATGCCCCACGTAGACATCGTGTACGAGCCGGAATACCGAAAAAGAAGTATTTCGGCTTCTGAAAGTGTTGACCGAGATAAAATTGCATAGAAGCCTAATAAAACATGTTTGAATACCCCGTACACATTCGTAATCCGCAAATGAGGATCGAGCAATCCAATTGTGGAAGCCGATTCGATCGGTTACAGCTCCTCTCCCTCGTCCCTTTCTTCTTGCTACTCGCTCCATTCTCCCTTATTCCCTCCTTCTCGTTGCTCCTCTTCCTCCTCTCTTTCTTGCTCTTCCTCTTAGTCTCTTCCCTCGTCATCTTCCTCTTAGTCTCTTTCCCTGTCATCTTCCTCGTCTTCGAGATCGTAGATATATACAGGCTACAAACGCGACTCGTTAGCATTCAAAATCTATCCGCCGGGACACCAATTCACTCCATATTAGAACAAGGGAGTATTTACGGGATTGAGGCCTGGGATCCTTTGAAACGGGAAGCCAGCTCTGTCCGGATGAGCAGCAATGCATTCTCACCAAAGTGTCTTGACATCATCTCCAAGGTCGGCGACAGTTGTAGTGGAAGATATCAGCAGGATGCCTCGAGGGTAGTCCACCTCGCTGATTCCTAATCCTAGCAGAAACAAAGACGCTCGAGAAAAGAAGATTCAAATAATTGCTGATATATCATCATCCCAGCCGCTCATTCTCCAACGTGCGCCAAGTTGCGCAATTTCCTGAGGGCCATAATCTTAGGGAAATCCTCTCTCTCCATGATCGTAGTGCATGATCCAAGTGAAAAGGCACAGAATATTCCAGGAATCAGGTCGCTCTAGTCTCGATGCGCCGCAAAGTTTTCTCCAGCTTAATTTCCTCGGTGGATTTGAAAGAATTATAGCTCGCCAAAACTCAGTAGAAGGAACAAACTAGACATCAAGACAAGCGGTCGTATTAGCAATGTGTCGTACAAACCACCTAAGCATGGGGGGTTCTAGCCAAAGATATATGCCTTGAAGCCTAAGAAAAAGATCCTTATCTCTATCGTTGTCGGGTGTCCTGGTCATGGATCCAGAAAATTGGGATACCAGAACGAAATCCAGCCTATTCCTTTCAGAGGCCTCTAGTCAAACTCTATACCCTTCTCCAACTTCTGCCAACGAGATGACCCTTGGATGATATATCCAATTCCAACATGAAGCGCCTTACGTCGTCCTCACTAATCGAGATGGTATAAACACCAGAAAATATACGGTGCGACATTGTGGGCATTTCAGCTGGCCTTGACAAAGATTGACCCATTGCTGTAAACACTGGTAGCCAAATTAGTGACTACAACGGCGAATCTGAATGGTCATATGGCCTGGTGTGGAAAGTTCTCTGTAGATCTTGCATTCGACCGGTTTAACGGCGAAGTCGATGGATCTCCCTGTCAGGGACATAGTTGCGGTGCCGTGGGTGCAATTTTTTTTGTAGATCTGGAAGTTCAGTGGAAATTATTGATCCATAAGGCTTAGCCCTAAAATTCAGGGCATGCGCAGCGGCTTTGGAAGCCTACGTGAGGTTGATGTGGGAATAGCACAGCTCAGGATCTTCTTCACTACCCAGACGCCTTCACCGTTATTGTGAAGTGGCAATCAGGTACAACTTGCGATCAGCTTTACAGCAAAACAGTGAACATTAATCCGCAATGAAAATATATTCATCAAACAGACTAATACACAAGGCAGATGTTTCATTCTCCGATATCTAATAGCAAACCGTTTTTAATCCACGCCATCACGGTGCTTTCATGACAGACGATACTTCTTATATCGGAAGGATTATGACAAGCAGGATCGCAATCATGGACCAACAGGAGAAAACGAAAGTCTTGTACTGATACAGAAGGCTAACAGAGGGTTTATCTACAATACACAAAAGCTTCTTGTAGAGAGCTGTGCTGAGCAGAGGGCTCGCCAGGCTTTTTAGAATGCGTCACTTCTGTACAAACTCTAAATACTATATATTATTTCAATCCCAGTCGTCCGTCTAATCTACTACTTGCGTATTGGTTGTGGGGCAGCGTAAGAACGACACGCCCACATCACTGGCTTGTTGTTTGCATCTCAGTGCCAATATAAAGGCATTGAGGAACAAAATTCGGGATTCATCAGCGCAGGGCGGCCTAATTAGCACCACTAGAGGCGGAATGGCTACAACCGTCAACAATAGAAGCGACAAGCTTCTTGTGGGAGAAGATAGCATGGGAAATGCGAGTACCTCTGTCGGCCCTAGAATCTCTAGAAGTGGAAAAGTAGGCAAAGCTAATTCTAAAGGAACCAGAACTTCTGTCAGCAGTTCAGGAAAATCAACCTTGCAGGTTGCGATTAGAATGAGCGTTCGTGATAGAGGTTTGTACTCGAACCATTACCTCGACGAAGACTCCAGAGCTAACATTCGTCACAGTGGAGGAGCATTCCTCTATACTTCCCTCAAAGGCTAATAATGAAAATTTAATATTATGATCGACGATGAGGAGATCGTTGAGCTTACACCTGAGCAGGCAGTGGAGGCAGGATTCATTGTAACATACAATCGCAACTAGTCTACTTCCGAAGGAAAGAAGCATGCAGATGGTAAAAGCCTAATTGACTACATAATTCAGTTTCCTGAAAACTAAGAAATGAGCTGTACCTATCCTCTTCTCCAGTGAACTTTGCTTGTCTCTCTCCAAGATACAACGAAAAATGATAACTCGCTAAGACACCTAAAGCAGCCAGAATCAGGGATACCTTGGGAAGGAGTTCCCAAGGCTTACGGCTGAGATCAACCCTATCCAGGAGCCAGGCGAATACGGTTCATAGCTGGTCGGATAATGTCAGCCTCCAGGGTCCAGGATACCCCGACAGGCAGATCTCATGCCCAAAGGCCAAGCTCAACGCCAAACAAGGAAATCCTAGACCCCAGAAGCGAGATCAATCCGACTAGCAGTTTCGAACTAAGGATTCTTATCCCAGTTGACCAACTTCGGCGTCTTTTCCGTCCTAAACTTGATCCAGTCCCCAAGCTCCACTGAGGCCTTCTCAAGATCCGCCATACAATACTCGGCAAGCCCTTTGTGGCTTCCCTCATCGTCCGCGTAGAAGGCGTACCCCACCTCGTCCATCTCCTCTACTACCTTCCGTGAAAAAAGGTGATGCACCGCCCATTTCTCAACCTCTCCCTGGCCTTTGGCCTGAAGAAACTTCTCTGCCGCAAGGCAACGAAGGTTCTGCTTGTACAGATTGCGCATATCATCAATGAGGGGGATCTTAGGCTGGGGCTGCTTTAGACAAGGTATTGCCGAGTCTTCCAGCTTCGACGCTGGAAGCGTCGTTGGGTTATCATAGCCCGGCTTCATTGTGCTAGGGATTTCCATATTGCCACTTATGAAGTTGCCTTCAGCCATTTTTGTATCCTCTTTGGTGTTGGCTTTTCGACTAGTACAAGCTCCACGGCTCTGATGGATCAGGTCCCGAGGCAGGCTTCTTCGATCCACCCCGAAAAAAATATCCCTTTTCCTGAGAGTAAGAAGATTCTTAGGCCCGATACCTACTAACATACGTCCTTGGCTAGCTGAAAGTGGCTCCTGGAACTTGAGATATGCTGATCTATTGTCGACTGGATCGATACCTGATCTATCTAGGAGCACTATTTCTGGGGATTCCGGCACAATCGTCTCGGAGAGTGGCTTGTGGAGATTTACTTCGATGACTTTGCACCAGGACTGAAGAGTTTCCCATATTCCAGGGGCGTTGGAGGAGCAAAAAATAGTCCGGAGGCCCTTACGAATATCTCGTACGTTTCTGTAGTAATACAGCTTCCAGGCTGTGAGCGTACCGTCGACATTACTCAACAGAGCGCAGTCTGCTTCGAGAGCTCTTGCAATCGCGCTGTAGATCTTATTCTTGGTATCATCCTCTAGCTGCTTTTTCTCGAACAACTTGGAAGCAGTAATGCCAGGCCATACGCTAGCTCTGATGTGGCTAACTCCGCCTTTTCGGATAGGTTTGTTGAGCTCCGCGATTTCATGATAGCCTTTAGGGTCTGCGAGAGTTTCCTTGATTAAGAGTTCGTAGTTTGACGTGCAAAGGACGTTGACAATAAGTGATTCAACGTGGAGTTGTGGGACAAATTTGCCGTCTGCGCAATCCTTGACGGAGTTGGCAAGTGTTGTTGACTATACCCTAGAGAATGAGCCTGTCGGTAAGAGGACGAGCCAGTTTGAGAGTTAAGAAAGGGATGAGTTGGCATTATCGAATCTTGCAATGACATATCTGGACTAGTGATTTTTGATGCATATGAGGAGTCTATGATGACAGCAGACTGAGATCCAATGTGAAGAAAGTGCTTGCATAGTTCCTCCAAGACTTTTAGAATAGCCCATTGATCCTCAAGGCCCATGTTGATACCTTGTTCCGCCTCCGCACGGATTTCTTGCACCCGATGGAGGAGACCACTCATGCCGGCTGCTCCTGAAGTTTGTCCCTGCATAGAGAAAGTTCAGTGATTCTCGTAAATTGAGATGCAAAGAAAGGGTGCGTGTGGTGCATAGAAAGTGAGAATCTAACTAGTTCTTGCGGAAGTTCGGTAGAAAAGAGCTTGGGAGGCAGAACAAACGGCGGGGGAGACTTTCAAATATAACACTAGCCGTCCATGGCCGAATCAGTTTGAAATGACGTATTTTCAGAGCCAGTAGGGGTGTAAGGTGAAGGGTAAGAGTAAATTGTGATGAAGGTTAATAACGGTGATGAGTAGAAAGAAGTGAAAACTATCGTCACAACACCATTTGAGGTGGGAAAAGTCAACTTGAACCGTGAAAGATAAATTAGTATCTAGATAGGCTTTGAAGCGAGCTGCTGATCGCCACCCGGCTCTCGGATCATCAAGGGAGTTATATGAAGCTTGTCTCCTCCAAATTCACTAAGGTTAAGTGAGAGTTGCTCAACATCTTGAAAGCCATGCTTTTGATAGAAGCGGTGGGCGCTGGGACTTGATTCCAGGTAGATCGGTAGGCCAAGCTTATCGGCCTGCTCTTGGCCCCATTTCACCAATCCACCTCCAGCCCCACGGCCCTGAAATTTCGGGTCGGTGTGTAAGAGATGTAGGTCTATTTTATGTTTTGTCAGGCCGATATTGAGATCACTAGGACATGGTTCGGGTCGGGCTGATCATGCCAACGTACAGACATGCGGCTTGTCCCCCATGATCTCCTTCTTTCTCCTTGCAAGCCCGCCAAAAAAAGCTAAGCATGCAGGTTTATTACAGCCAGGCCCAAAGTTTAGTGCCCTTTCCGCTTTCGCTGCAGCTTCCACTGAGTCGTAAATATGCCATTTGGCGAAAGCAATTTGCTGACCCGTCTCCTGGTCGATGGCCTTGATGTATCGTATTGTTGGATCCTTTCGCCGATCCGATATCAGAAGATTTGCTCTCTGTTGCTGAGAGTCCGGCGGGAACGGTCCGGGGAAAAGAAATGGACTGGCTTCGTTGGTTGCATATGCGGCGACCTCAATTTCACAGGCGCGGGGAATGTCTGCATCAGACGCTTCTTGCACGATGATAGGCATAATTCAGTTGAGAATTAAAGGTCGCAAAGAATCCCAAGATAGGCCAAGTAGATTTTATAGTTGGCGATACATTGAGGAAAGGCGGGGCGATTACTAAGACAAGAGCGAGAGCTTAATATCATCCCGCCCTTCATGCGCCCTTATTTCTCCTCATTTTAAATCATTAGGCCGCCAACTCTTTTCCACCTTCTAATTGAGTCTATCTGTCCGAGGTTGCATTGTCCTACCATTTGTACAGCTTACCCCCAGAGTGCAACGTTTCCTAGGAATGGCGAAATTCCCATCCAATCGTGCGCTCGGAGCAGATAAAGGATATCAATATCTCCCTATACTGATCCCATGTTTCGTAATATGGTCCAATTGCATCTAAATACGTTCCTGGTATGAGTGCTGAGAACATAAGCTTCATCTGCCCCTTCACGAAGAACGTTCCACTAACAATAACCAAAGAAGCAAATCTAGCATTAGCATCCAGTTCGGGTAATAAGCCGAGCTCTAGACATTCAAAGAATCCAGATTGCGCAAAACTCGGGTACCAAGGTCCCTTCCCATATTCATGCGGAGATTTTACAACTACGGACGTAAATTACAAAAATGCCGGCTTCGTATATAGCGTCCCTAGTTGGGGATAATCTCTAGTCGTTTTCGATTGCTAGCTTGTCGATTTGTCGACCATTTCCGGTGCAACGCGATCTAAGAGCTTACACAATGCGCCCGAGTCTACCAGCACCTCCAAGAATCTTGCAGAAACTGATCATAAGTTTCAAGACCCCAGGGTATTAACGTTGACTATATCCATTCTAAATTTCCCGCATTTGTATATCACACAACTTTAGGAATGTTTCATGATTGAAGAAACGCACGGTTCTAACTATTAGGCAACTGATGGAGTCTTACCTAGTCAACAAGGCTTATGCGCTGGCTTCACAAAAACCTACCAAAACAGCGCACGCCCAGCGGAGGCACAGAGCCCAATATTCAGTGCCCTCCGCCCTCTCACAACTCCAGCGGCTGCTTTAGCGTGGCTGGCAATAGTTTCAGGATCGGTACCAACATGACATTATAATACGATATCATAAGGTATCCACTAGCCATTATAGCTTCATGGGACAGTACTTTGAATAAGCTTTCACCATGCTTAGCATCGCTCTAGCCTCACCTACGGCGCTAGCTAATATCCAACTACTCGCAATTCCGAATCCGTCGGATATGAAGACCCACTCGCCGCTCTGCTTTCTTAGCAGGTTCCACTGTCAGCAGCGGAACCTTGAAAGACAGTCCACCGCATTCTTGAGGTGGGATTGTCTTGAAGACACGGATATGATATACAAAGCTTGGCCGGGATACGGTAGAGGATGTGATGGACCGATTGAGCTGGTGGCACAGACAAACGGAAAGGTTGTTTGGGTTTTTGGATTCCTTCGGAAGACAGTTCTAGAGCAGTTTAGGCTTAATATCATCCAGGATTCCAGTCCAAGGGAATGTAATTGTGCGATTGCCAGTGCTGGAGTTGATCACAATCGATTATACCAAGAAAGGATCTGTAGGTGATCAGAAGCGATACTGCCGGAGTATGCATTCAATATTTACTACGATTGGGAACTCACCTATGGTTCAAACTAACACACTTAGCAGGAAGCGTGCTAAGCATTTCTTCATTTCTCATAGGTCAATGAAGAGCCGGAAGGGCAAGTGGGAAGTCGCGCCCGAAGCCAACAAGTAGGTCAACAGATATTACCAACACTAACCACTAATCATTAGCCTAGTATAACATACAAAAATGATAACTCTTCAACTATCAACCCTCTTCATGAAATGTCGGCGTAGTTCGAACCTACATCTACACAAGAGCACCCCACTGTTTCATTTTAATACCCTGTTCCATACCCCTTAAGCGTATCTACCTACTTCATATACCCATACACTATCCTATTCTAAAATAACCCTTCCACTAAACCAAAACTCCAATCCATACTCTTCCAAATACACTGAATCCTCTTCGCTCTCGCCACAAAATCTCTCTTGACGTAATCATACCCCTTATACACAAGTTTTCCATCCCTCTTCAAAAATCGCCCATCAACAAGCATATGCTGTACGTCACTAGTATTCGAATGTAAAATGACGGTAGTAGTAGCGTTGCTCTAGCCCAACATATTCTGACTCTCTCCGTCGAAGATTGCTAGATCGGCTTTTGCGTCAGGGGCAATGATTCCGAGATCGTTGCGCTGAAGTGCAAGGCTTCTGGCCGGCAGGATGAGGTATAAAGTCTATTCCATAGACATTGAATTATTGACGGGAACCCAGATCCTACAGCACTTCGATGGACCTGTCGAGTCGGAGACCCTACAGCCAGCTCCGCGCCTGGCCGACCATGTCGGTGTAATAAATGAGGTGCGTGTTAAGGTCCAACGTAGTCTAGTTCTTGAAGAACGCCGCGCAAGGGTAGTCGTGTTGATGTATTGGTTTGTCTCGTAGGGAGCCGCAAGATCTAACGCTGTGATGAAATATGCATGGGATAATATGACCTAGACTGAATAATTGAGCCATGCAAGGGACTGTAGGAGGGATGGCGAGTTGGCGCTGACCCAGGGCCCGCCAAGGTATTGTGTTGTCACTACCGGCAAATTCATATCCCTACTTCCGCCAATCTCTCCTTTCCTCTCCTTCCTACAACCCCATATTATGTCACTTACTGCACAATACCCATATCTGCCCGAGCGTCTCTACGGCCGTCTATTGGAACCCATCAAAACTCGACCCTGAACTAACCAAACCCATTCCCACTAACCCTCTCTCCGTGCAATAGCTCTACAAGCTTATTAATCTAGTCCCCTGCCGAATAATCATTCCCTAACTCATGGATTGTAAACCCAAGATACGTCCTAATGCCCCCATCAAGCGTGGCATTCAACACCGCATCCGCCGGCTCATTTCTACTGATCCCATGCGCATGATCGAGCACCATCGTCGTCCTCGCATTTAAAATTTTCAGATACCTAGCCAGCGTACCTAGGTATTTATCCCAAGAAGAGAAATACTAAATCGAGAGGCCGTACTCGCCATGCTTGACGAAGTACTCCGTGAGCGTGATGTTGAATGCGATGGTCTTGTCTGTCGCTTGCCATGGATGATTGTGTGTGTCTATGAAGCCAGGACTAATAATTTTACTTATAGAGTTTACGACCTCGGGATCATTAGGGTAGGTGGTTGGGGTGGTGTTGTTGTAGACTTGCGAGATGCGGTCGTTTTCTAGTATGAGTGCTGAGTTGAAGAGGGTCTCCGTTCGGGACGCGTTGGTGTTAAATTTAATGATGGCATCTGTGAAGAGAATCGATGCGTCATGTACGATGCTAGATATTACTGGCTAGCCACAAGGCAAATAAGGCTTGCGGTCAAAGCCTTAATGCCACATATTTAGGATCTAAAGCGAATGTTGAATAGATCACAAGCAGAAAAAAAAAAGTATTGTTGCAACCTCTCAAATGAAATTTCTAAGCTATCTAATAATTGTGAGATCATGCGTCGCTTTTCGGCGGGATGACGACTTGGCATCAATACAAATATGGTTTGAAGTGGAAATGCTTTTTAAAAAGACGTCCAAAATCGCGAAGTGAATTTGCAAGTAGCTTCGGGGTCGAAGCAGGGACACACGACAGCTAGAGAGTGAGATCTATTGCTAACGTAATATACACTATCCCAGATGAGAGCTGACCATGAACAAACAGCCGAATCATTAAGCTCGCCAAGCTTTTAGTTGCTCGTGATGGAAGATCGACCAATATCTAACCTCGTTGGGTGGGAGATCTATAACGGTATGTACAGAAATATGATTACAATTACAGAATCTACTCTTTCTCTTGCAAGAACTCTATGACCGCTATTGATAGTTAGCTATAATTAAGAGATACGAGGTCAAACTGCTTACCTCTCCTAAATGCTTCTGGGTTTTCACTGATAACCCAATGACCGGCCTCTATATCTACCAACTCGAACCTGGGGAAGAATCGCCCGATGATGGGGAGTGTTTCATCGCTCACATAATGGCTCCTCGTTCCCCGAACAAACAATGCGGGCTTATTGAAGCGTCGTTCATCTGGGTTAGTAAAGGGAAAGTCGGCCATGTCATCGAGAGCGTGGGCAAGAGTTCGAACTGGGATCCGGAATTTTAGAGGTTCGCCGGGCGTAGGTCGAATCAGATTGGTCAAAAGGAACTGTCGTACGGGAAGCTCCTAGTGGAATTAGTCATCTATTCATACAAAAGCGTATTTGACACGGGCTTCCGGACAGAGATGCTGATCAGACGTGCAAATCATGCCATCTTACCTTCGCATATGGTTGCAGTATTTCATCAGCCTCTTTCTGACTCTTCACCTTTGCCTCCTCTATCTTGCGCATGCCCTCGACATATTTGGGGAAGTCGCTAGACAGAGCCGCATCTACGGGTGCATTATCAACTGCAATGATATTCTGGCAACAGTCGGGATTCCGTAGCGCCACTGTCATTGCCGTCTTTGCGCCCATAGAGTGTCCAACGAGCGTCACATTTTGGAGGTTGTGTTTCTGGAGGAAGGCTTCGGTGTCTTCAGCGAGGGCAGTATAATTGTGGATTCGATGGTGGCCCGTGTCACCATGGTTGCGGAGGTCAATGGCATAGATAGGACGTGCTAGGTCACGAGCTAGAGCTCTAGAAGATATGTTAGCTAGGATGAAAGACAATCGAGACTACCTGAATAGCGATACGGCTAATTTACATACTTGCTGATGCTCCTGTTGTTCTTTTTGCTTCCAAATAAGCCATGCAAGATCAAGATAGGCGCTCCCTTCGCTCTCCCGCCGCTATCGTGGAGGTCGAATGCGAGATCCATTATCCTCCAGCGCGCGCTGGCGTGGAAGGAACGCGTCCATGGCTGCGCCGGAGCTCCACCCGACAAAATCCGCCAATTCTCGTATTTAAGATGCAGCAGCGGCGCGTGGAGCAGCCGTATTCGCTGTGGTAGAACGCTCATATCGCGAGTTGTGGAGAGTTGACACTTTTGGCCAAGATATTTCCGACCAGAACCGCGGAAAGCCGCCCGGGACGGAAAACGTCACCGCACGTGTTGAACCTCCGCTCATCCTACACGGCACAGCATCATGCGACACTCATTATGCCATTGACCTTTGTACCCAAATATCTATTATCCTTTAACACTTGCTAGCACGCGGGCTCTTAATTACCCAGATGTCATCCACCCGAGGCTTCTCCGGAACCGTACTCTGCGCTGGATCTTCCACAAACCTGCCATTCCCCTCAACGAACCATTTATACGGCATGTAAAAGTAACCGTCCTTGCCCCAACGAGTGCCATACGAATTAAGAACGAGGAAAAGCTGCTTCGTGCGATCGTACCCGGTAATGAGCATTTGATGGCCCCATTTCCTCTCGCCATTATCGCGCAACCAACCTTCATAAACGTAGTCCTGGCTCAGTCCCCATTCCTTCGTGGTTGTGCCTTGGTACTCGATCGAATCATGATTGTATGGGAACCAGCAGCCGAACACAACAGAAAAGCCTTCACATAGCGCAGCCTCGATATCATTGATCACTTTGGTGCCGCCCTGCCCTATTGCGTAGTCATACAGGTCGTTGATGCGATGGTAGCTGAAAAACGGATCTATGTATTTTAGTGCTTCATCCATTGCCGTTGAAGGCATGTTCCAGAACGCAGGGTTCGTATTGGGGTCCTCATATTTCCATGTATCTTCCGAGCACACGCCGAACTTCTTAAGGGCCCTAAAACCATAGCGGGCCCAGGTCGTCCCATCCTTTTTAACTTCGTCCTCAACGTCTTGCCGCTTGAACTTTGTTATGCCATCCTCCGCCAAGAGCTCCGGAATGGTCTGGTTGAAGATCTTGCTGATCTCATCCTTTGGCAAAACCGGGTACTCGGTGACGTTCATGATGCGTTCATGATACCATATGAAGTTCCGAGATGGGTTATAGTCCTGCATACCCTTCTCACAACAAGCTTCGGCATTTTCGCCATATTTGAGGCTGAGACTATGTCAGTTTCCCACAAAGAAAATGAATCAGGGCACTCACGCAGCAGCGATGGCATTAGCAGTGCAACTGTTGGTACCGCCAAATTGGTCATAAGCTTGGTGAAACATACGATGTGTCTCTCTGAGGTCAACGCGCTCCTTTATCTGCAAGCCAGACGGTGCCGAGTATATCAGGTCTTTTGGATGGTTCGGCGAGGGAGCCCATCCTGAAGGACCAGGCATCTTGGATTTGAGTGAGACTTGTGTCCAAGATTGGGGGCAGGAGCTCTATATTGCGGAAGCCAAAGAGGACAGTGTATCAGCTATGTTGGAACTCTAGCACTCGGTAGTGGCCTTTTATAGCCCAATTCCGCACTAAAATCGACATAATTTTCTCGACGGACGCATTAGAGCTGAAAGCGGGGCCATGTGCGAGCCGAAGGGCAAATTTCCATGCTGATACCGACATCAATCAAGCATGGCTAGCTAGAAATCAGCTACACAGGACCTCCACAGCAGGTACTTGCGTTCTCGCATAAGCGAGATGTTCAAGAGTACCAACAATCTATTTCTTCGTCATTTACGTCCGTATACGGTTTTACGCAAGCCACTCCTAGCACATTTGGTAAAGCTATCGATAGATGGCGTGGTTAGTATACAATAATGAGACCCGTCAGCTATTGCGGTTGTGGTTCAAGCCTTAGAACGGTCGGTCCGCGAAACGGGTCGTCCCCGATTCAGCATAGACTACAGCTTTACCCGAGCTGAGCGAAGCCACCCCACTACGATATGTGGTCTGGCCCGGCGACTTGACAAGACCAAGCGAGGCGTTTAGCCGTTCTTAGGGGCACTCTCGGGAGATCCGATGGCTAGACGAGTTTCATACAAATATAGAGTTAATTTGAAGGAAGAGACAGTGGTTGGGCTAAACATATCGGGCTATGCGAATAATAAGGATAGTGTGAGAAGTCGATAAGTTTCTCATACAAACACAAACACAAGTATGGGGGTAGCCGTTAAGAAGACGATTCGGTACATTGACGATATGTAACCCCATCTACTAGCAAGGTGGGAAATGCACACCAAACATGCTCGCGACAAAAGTACCACAGAAATTCTCCAACAAACTCATGTCCAGTCCTGGAAAAGGGTTCCATTCATCGCTGACGCCAGATGAACTCTGTCGTCCAATCGCACGCGCCTCACTCCGCGCAGACTCAGAGGCGCCAGCCGAATGCGGCGGTTCTGCCATGATATCAAACTGCCTAAAAGCTTCCATATCAACAGGTGCTTGACGACTCAACGCTTCGAAAACGCATGCAATTTGCCCCCACTCGTCCAAGAATTTAGTTGCTGACCCTCTGAAATGGGCATGCGCCATGGCAACATGGTTGCGCGCGACTTCGCGCTCATCAAGCGTTGCTTGAGCGTTCAATACGAAGTACCGCAGGAGGAAAAGCGTGGCGAGAGTAAGGCTACGGGAGTAATGTTTCGGCAGCGTTCGTCGAAGAGCCGAGGGCGCGAGATCGGGATACTCGTCGCTTGTGAAATGGAGGCCTTGGTTGCATAGATACACAACCCGCACAGCGACCGGAAACGCTAACTTGATGAGAATGTTCAGAGACATTGTATCTGATTTCATTCGAATAATTGATGTTGCGTATAGATGTAGTTTGGCCGTCATCAGTGCGAGGTCTGTTCTATTTGTCCAGTCGGTTGGATATCTCTTCTGTAAAATGTCTAGTTCGTTGATGACGACTTGGACAAGTGAGAAATTGGCAGAGCCTCCTGAATCATCCAGAAGGGCATTAGTGTATTTCGCTAATGTCTGCTGGACAATGACCTGGAAACCGAGTTCAGAGGGGAGCGGATAGTGGCGAACGTATTGCTCGATAATATTTAGATCGCAAGCGAGGTTTACAGGTGGACTGATGCCTAGCATCATAGCGAGTCTGCGGAGTAAGTCATGAAGCCTCAGCTAAGTAAAATAGTAAACTCACGTCGTGCTGGAGAGAAAACAGCCCAGCCAAGTTTTGACCCTTGACTGCAAGCTCACATTTCTGGTTTTAGGAGGTTGTATGGCTTCAGAACGATTGAGCCCCATGTCCAATGCTGAATTGATAGCAATTCCAGAATAGAGCCAGCTCGGGTCTTCAAATTGCCGTTGAACAGGCAATGGCCACACCATCAGATATGTAAGAGCTTGGACAGTAGGTATTGGTAAAGGAGCCATCAGAGCTTCGACTCTAAGCTGTTCTTCAAAAGGCTTCCTCAAACCGTTGAAAAGTTCAACGTGCCCAGGCTTCAACTCGCGCGAGGTGACAATTGCGATGACGGTCCAGAACCGGATTGGGCAGTTGAAATATATGGACGGTATAGTGTTTACTGGATCGATAACTGGGAAATGGGGATAGAAAAGAGTAGTAAATCTAACATAGGTCTTAGCACATGCGTTCAATAGTGGAAAAGATTCCTCTTCCGAACAAGAACTCACATTTTGAAGATATCAATCACATTCGCCTTGTCGATCGTGAAATCCCCGAGGTAGAATGCCTCCAGTCCTAGGTTCATCTTGTTAAATCCCGGGGTTGCCGGGCCCTCGGCGTTCTGCTTGGACGGGGACTCCGACATAGGGCTCGATGGGTAGGCGGTTGATCGAACTGCTCTCTCCTTGATCTGTTTACCCTTAAGTGCTTTGAGTTCCCGTGCCATTTCCTCTACACGTCTGAAAGCCTTGTAAGATGCCTATACACTAAAAGTCAATTGAAATATGGGTACCTTCGGGCAGGCGTTCGACGGAATGATGAGTCTACAACGCAATGAAGGTGCCTCGTTTGACACCTTGAACAAGGCGCCGGAAACTTGCTTTGAGAGTCGCATCGAAGCTATGATACAGTTATACGAGACCCTAAATGAGGATAATTCTGCATTACTTTGACTTGTTTGCATTCTGTGCAAGCTCTAACAGGCCTATTATTCAGCCGGTTCACGAGCGTGTTCTCCATCATTTGACATCCATGCCAGCCCGGAGGAAGGTGACTGGGCCATGGACTACCTTTTCAGTCTTTTAAGCAAGCACAATTAGCGATCCAAATATCGAATATCCAACAATGAGAAAACAACGGTTTGCGGAAGAATAAGCACGATCACAGGGATGTCGTCGGTATAAACGTCCAATCAGGAAACCCGAACCATCGAGCCGCGTACTGATCCGAGCTCCCGGTTCACCTTGCCAGTCTAGATGTGCCCCACGAAGCTGAACCTGGATGTTCCTCGTTGATTCATGCTCATATATCTTCCATCTAGGTATACACAACATAAGCACTTTCATTTTCCACAATTACTCAGATATTCTCAGTCTTCCTTTGCTATCGTCCTCCCTAGTCCTATGGCAAGCGTCTATGTGCTGTGCAACCAACTACACAGAATAGCCTGATACTAAGCATTCCCAGCCATTCCATTTTATGCTAACCACCATGCATTCAATTTTGTTGTTATACAAGCAGCACTATCCCAGAACACACCAAATTTGAGAAGTAATATGGACAAAAGATGTTTTAATTCAGGGCGCTAGCTTTTTGGGTCAAACTATTCGATGGTGAATTCAGTTCATGATCTTTGTGGTATTATTGTTTCACAACATTAAAACAATAGTAAGTTGTATTTCTTGTATTCTCGCCCCATAATGTTAGAGAAACGGTGAGCTGTTTTTGTTGTATTATTGGTTCAGAATGTTAGAGAAATAATGAGCTATTCACGTTGTATTATCTATTCACAGTGTTAGAGCAAATAGTGAGCCGCGTAATTGCAAGTCTAATTCTACAGTCACTTATTGCATATTTTTAGATCCCATAGTCACTAATCTCCCAGCCAGGCAACGGTGATTCTTGTTTCAAGTTGCAAATCAGCTGGTAAGAAGGTAGATTGGGTATTTGTTCATCAACTAACCATTTCATATAAGGCAGAATCTATTAGTCTGTTGTTTATGAGCATAGTTAGAAGAGCTAGACTCCTCAATTCTCTGATCAATCAACTCATTGCATTGTACATTCACGATCCCCATAGCTTCGCGCATCCCAGGTATTAAATCATGACTTTCCCCTTCTATTCAGAAAACTCATTCGATCAATTCTTGCATAAGCCTATCAAGCATCTGCCTCTACAACACAACTAACATGTCTGCGAGCGACAAGAATACTCCTGATGCGAACCCAACCCAATCCAATGAGCTTCGAAATAATCTCACTCGACCTTCTGATGAGCTGTCTCGGGAGGAACTCCGCAGCCTCTGCTGTAATCTGGCAGATTGCATTGTAGATTTTGTCAGACTCCTGAACTTCCCTCCCGGACAAAATACTAACTCAACGACAACACAGTTAGTTGATGCTGACACAGCCAAGACTAGATCTAATCCCCACTTTGTGATCGAATTACAGAAACTGGACCACTGCATGCGCCAGTATGCTCGCTGCGGCGGGCAGTTCGAGCTTTTATTTGCAGAGGATGACGAGATGAAACAGCACATGAAATTTGATGAGCTGGAACAGAGCGCGTATTATCAGTATTTCAAGCCCCTCTTCGACAAGGAATGGGCTGATGCTTTCCAGATGAAGTCAGCTAAATATAGCTAAGAATTTGTACGGACACTCACTAATAGAAGCTAGCTGAACGATGTAAGATTAAGATTAAACATCGTAAAAAGCCACTTCGACGCTGCCATAACAAAATCCGTTCCGCGCTCAGAGTCCTCTTCCTCCAACTCTAGTGCATCATGGGCCTTTAGACCTACTTTACCATGTCCTCTTATAAATTATATACATCGTCATGCTCAATCAGATGCACAATTACTATTTAGATGCAGGAACAAGAAGGAAAGATAATATATTGCAGTTCATGTCCATCATACCTCTATCATATCCTTACCCATACATAGCCTCATAGCCTCGGCTCCCAGTCTTCATCCTACATTATAGCCGTCCTCGACATGCCATAAGTAACCTTGCGTTCTTTGCTTATTCTACTTCTCATCATGCAGGTATATGAATGACTAACTAGTGATATAATGTTATTTCTCTCCTATAGAAAAGCTTATTTCCAATATGGACAATAATTTCACCTAAAGGAACAAAAGACCTATAGGGGAGTCAGCGGGTTGACGTTCATTCCTAGTAGCGGAAAGCCCCCTATATTAGAATCTATTGTTTGGGCATCTTAGGTACCGCGCCACACTATAGGCTATACAATCAGCTGCCTGCCGCTTCGAACTAAGCTTGTTTTAGCTCCATCCTCACAAAATAGTACGGCACAGCACCACAGAATCAGCTCTTGGCACTCTTATGTTGTCTCGCTTTCAGATGCGATTCTTTCGTACAGCTTAGCCTGCTATTTCCCTAGGTGCTAGCCAACCTCAATAGCTAGAACTAGTATTCTCAACAGAAGAGCTAATTGCTATGCTTGTCTCTTTCACTAGGCATCCACCTCTAAACATCGATATTCTATCCTACTGCATGCACCCGTCCAGCCCCTTGCAAAGCAATGCATCTTCTACAGCATGGCCAAGCTGGGGATTTTAGTCTCACGAACGACTTAATAGGCGATGATAGAGTCCCTCTTTTTGCTATCCTTTCGCATACTTGGTCGGAGGGCGGAGAGGTTACCTTCTAGAATATAATACATGGCGCGGGACAGAGCAAATCCGGCTATAACAAGATCCGGTTCCACAGACAACAAGCTAAATACAATGGCTTGCGATAATTTTGGGTGAACACCTGTTGAATTGGCAAATCAAACTATAGTGAACTTCAGGTGGCGCTGAACTCCTTGTCTCGCTGGTACAGGAATGCGGCTAAATACTACGTCTATCTATCAGATATATCGACGGCGAAGCGGGAATCAAGCTACGGATTCTCTAAGTTTACTTGGGAGCCAGCTTTTCTGGAAAGCAGACGATTTAATCGGGGATGAACCCTTCAAGGACTTCTTGCCCCAAGTTCAGTCAAGTTTTTCTCCCGAGAACGCAAGCTACTTGGTAGCAAGAGATTAGTAATGCAAAAAATCTATAAAATAACCGGAATTCCTAGGTCAGCGCTTCAAGGAGCCCCTTTATTTCAGTTTAGCGTTAACGGGCGCTTGTCGTGAATAGGAAACCGCAAGACTAAGCTCGAAGACGAAGCGTACTCATTACTTGGCAGTTTCGATGAGTGCGCGGCGCTTATACATGGCGAAGGGATAGCGAGGGCACTTCAACGGCTTATTAATGAGGTCGACAAGCGGGAGAAATGTATACAAGATTTACGCCTCACCGATCCCCGTTATGACAAGAAGCGTATCGAAGACACTAAGAGCGGTTTCATAGATGACTCATATCGCTGGATACTCGACAATGCCAATTTCCTGCGATAGCGTGATGATAATGAGAGCCGACTGTGGATCAAGGGCGACCTGGCAAAAGGAAGACGATGCTGCTCTATGGAATCATCAACGATCTAAACAAGTTAACTGCAGAGACAATATCCTGTCCTAGTTCTTCTGCTAGGCCACTGACTCACGGATCAATAACGCTACGGCCGTGCTACGAGGTCTCCTCTACTTGCTGTTTAATCAGTAGCCATCGCTTGTCTCCCACGTACGGAAGCATGATTACACAGGCAAATCACTCTTCGAGGATTCAGATTCCCGGTTTACCTTGTCAGAGATCTTCACAAGTATTTTGCAAGATCCAAGCTTAAACATGACCTACTTGATCGACGCGCTCGAAAAATAGCAGACCAAGCAAAGCTATTGGACTTCATTGTCCAGAAATCGATTATATCTTCGCGCGTTAAGTGGATGATCTCTATCCGCAACGAAGCTTAACTTGAGTGAAGACTACAGCTTAATGATTCGGGGATAAGGTAAGTCCCGAGCTGAAAGAAAGTGCAGAGCAGATATCTTGCGCCGCTGCTACGTACATTAACTACGGTCTTTCGGAACTGCCGGAAATCTAACATGACAAGGCCCTTCGAAATAGGGTCCGAGAGAAAATTCGGACAAAGGCTACTAGAACTTTTCTCTAAGTATCTCTTATTGTTAAAGAGCTGAAGAACCTAATAGACTGGGACGTGCTATAGGTGCTTAGTGAAGTTCCAATAGGATTAAAAGGCGTGTATTATCGAACGATGAAGCAAACCAAACGACTATAGCGTTAGTATCTAGTACTTTGGCAACACTTTCTCTCTACTATTACTACTACTTATCGTCAGCTACACCTCCAGGAAGTCTATATTTTCTCCGGCTTGCCTATATATGTTAGAAAAATAGGCGAGGCCACTACATTAACTGTAAAGATTTGTAGCTCATTCCTTACAATGCGAGATGACAATGTCTATATTTTCCACCAGCCACCTAGAGACTTCTTGTTAGAGGAAGCAAACTATAATATCTTTTCGTACGGTACTGGAGATTTTCACCAGTCAACCTTCTCTAGATAACTCCAGGTTATTCCTAGGACGCCCTGGCGAGATATGTACAGCTTGGGTGCATTGGGGTATTCTGCCAAGGTGATTGAAGAGCCGGACATATACGCACTAGCAGCGTTACGATACTCGTGTATCTACTGGATTGATCACCTCTATGACTGGAATGCCAACTCTCCTATCAATCACAGAGTTGTCCTACAGGACGTAGTCACTATTGACAGCTTTCTGCGGAAAAAGTACTGTCCCACGAACGTGAACTGTACGTTGTCCTATTGTCATCAGTGAACAATACGTTGCTAGAGAGTTAGTGAATTACCATTTCAACCTGCCCCTCTGTATAGTAGCAGTCCGTAGCGGCGGTTATTCGAGTTCGCTTTCCTTCAGGTGTTTCCGACAGTTCCGCCGAGAACCGGTCGGGGCCTAGCCCTTTATATACTAAGTTATATTTCACTATTCTCTATATTTTATAGAGGGCTAGGGATCATCATATATATCTAACTTGCCAATTTTCCATAGCGAAGCTTTTGTGATATAGAAGTACTGTTTTGTTCGGTAGCAAATCAAACGCCTAGAGTTGTAGCAGAATGATAACTATGATGCTAAGATTTGCGTTTGCAAGTGGGGCAGACTACTTGAGAAGGGAAGCAAATTTCACTAGTGGCCTTATGGGAAGAACGAATAATTTTTTCATAAAGCAGATACCACTTTGAAGTGCGCTAAGCGGTTATTAGTGCTGTTTACTGATTGCTCCAGAGTCGGATCTTCATATTCCAAGCGTCTGCATAACCGTAGGCCTAATAGCTATTAGCTAACGTTAGTTAGGCTTACTAAATAACCTAAGTCAATTACACTTCGATGATTATATGGGACGTCCAGAGCCATTTCGTGCTAGCCGGGACTGGTAATTGTTTTGATTGGATGTGCTGACCTGCGTAGCGACTTTGCATGAATTTGCACGCCACAGAAAATACAAGGCTGATCATAACTTCCTACTATTGTTATAAGACTCTAAGGCTCGTGTAAGACCCTTATATAAGTATCGTGTTTGGTAAGCGCTTGATGGTGGGGATGTAGTGAAGGGATGTCATTATATTATAAAAGGAGGCTCTCTGCGAATCAGGCGCGAAGGCGACGGTGCGAACGTAATTCATAGGTAAGATAGGTCCTGAATATTTAAGAGTAGCTAGAGCACATGGCTCATATAAAAGTACAGGAGGCCTCGACTTGTGTGCAGATTTGCTTGAAGTATTGTACCCCTCGTATTTTCTAGTATAGTGGGTTTTCCCCGACCCACGGATGGACGTTATTTCGCCTTAAAGAAAACGAAACACTTTGTTTGACAAGATGCACCAATTTAGGCATAGGATGATATTCCTAGATGAGTCTAACTTTTCCGTATGCGGGAGTCTGCATCGGGAATACTTTTGTTTACAGCTATGCTAGTCTCATCTAAGGCTCCTAACGGCACATCCAGGCCGTGTGGAGAAGTTCCTACTTCCCCGAAGGATCGTGATATGGTTGTCTGACTGAGAGGAATTCGGAGATTGCTTTCAGAGCTCCTAGCGGGTGTCGTGCTTTTGGCCTCTGCGCAAAGTCCAACCTCGTAATTACTCCCAAAGCTTTCAACTATAACCATTTTCGGGAGACAGTTGACTTTGGTGACATAATCAAATTGCTCCGCTTTATGTACAACACAGGTTTGCTTCCATAGTTGAATCTCTTGCTTGAGCTGTGCGTGTTCTGTTTGGGGATTTGTCTGAGCCAATTTTATGTCTCTCAGCTCGCGTTCTACCTCATCCATCGAAAAAAACGGTCGCATCTCGGCCCTTCCGGGAGGCTTGAAGATGCTTATTTCCCTTCTATACATAAAAACAAAGAAAATAAATATCAATGATATGGATTAAACGAAATGAATATACTTGACTCGGTCCAGAGTAGGCATATGGATGAGGTCTAACTGGCTCCGCTCAGCACTGGCCATTATTTCACTTAAGCGGCCGAGGGCTCGTTACTGCACGATGATCGCGTCGATGCCCCACCTGTTAAGTTGAAAATCACTAGGCTCCTAAAAAAGCCAAGTTAGATACTTTGTGCTGGTAACTAGTTAGGATAGGCATAGGGGGGTTAGGACAAAGTTCGGTGTGGTTTCGTGGCGTATTGTGTAAGCGATTAACATGGGCTTTCAATTTGGACAGACTCTGTGGCTCCATTTTGGGAGAGTCAAGTTCGTCATGGCGTCCATGCGGATGCCATCATACACCGTTACAAAACACCATATCCTGAAGTTTTTCCAAGGGTTCCATAATATCTCTAGCATTTTGGAGAACGTAATATTAGCGCAGCATAGCTCGCTCGGCGAAATTGAAGTAATACATACATACACGAAAGCAACCGCTTCAGAACCCAATCAAATATATATATATATATATATAAAATTGGGTCCTACTCTCAAAAACCCACATTCAAGACATGGTACCTGTGTTCAGACAGTTCAGGCGTCTAGGAGAAGTTGCTGGTAGCTGTCGTCTTCGAACTCGCCTCAATGCTAACCCCCTTAACCACGATACTCCCCCCACTAACGCTCGTAATCCTCACATCAACACTACTCGTCCCAAACCCGCTCGCCTGCTCAAAGAAATTGTACGGCTGGCGCGTCGTCGCCATCCATGTGCTACCCCCGTCAGTCGAGACCTCGAGCTTGGCGACGGGGACGTTGGCATTCATGACCTGCATCGAGAACCAGTACGGTGACGTGCCCTCTTTATTCTTGAGGACGATGGGGCTGGTGATGCCGCAGGGGACGATAGACCAGGAGACGGGGATGACACCCTTGGACGGGTCGGCCAGCTTAGCGAAGGCGTCCGGGAAGAGGTCAAGGTGGTTAGGGCCACAACCGGGACATTGATCCACGACCTATATCTAACTTAGTGAGGAGTTATGGGTTAAGTTTTTGGAATTATGCGTACCATGGCCTTGATGGAGTTGCCGTCGGGACCGGCGACCGAGACGCAGGCACCGCAGTTTCCAGCGCCGGCCCAATTCGAGTCTGAGAGTGCGGTTCCGAAGATTCCGGATGGGATCGTGTAGCCGGTGAATGAGCACATGCCTCCTGCAACGTTACCTCCGTAGAATGTAGCTTCGCCGGAGTTGGATCCTTCTATGGTGGCGTCGCCGCCCGCATCTACTGATTCTTCGGGAGCTGCGTCAGCTGGGCTTTCTATGGTCGGGTTTGCAGCTGGGGCATCAGATGTTGCGACTATAGCTGGTTTCTCTGCTGTGGAGACTGAAACTAGCACGCTGGTTTCGGCGGCAAAACTTGGATAGCTTGTGGCTGCAGACGCCAATGATGAGCCTTTAGAATCTACATCGGAAGAGAATGGAAGAACGAATGTAGAGAGAGTGGTCGGATAGGAAGGTTGGAAAGTTCCGTTTGACAGAGGATAGAACGGGGAAGGGGAGGGTGTCACCCAGAGGGTGGAGTAAACCGTCGACGTCACAAAGCCCTCCAACTCCGTCGTCGGAATAGGAGCAGACTGAACCGAAGGCCCCGCTGGAACGGTTACGGTGAACTTTTCCGTCACAGTCTCATAGACGACGCTCGGCCCACAAGGCGGATATGGCCCATTCGCCGCAGCGAAAGCAGCGAAGGGGGCGGCGAAGAGAATTGACTTCATCATTTTTCTTCGGATCGACCGGGAATTTTAGAGTTCAATAGAACGTTCAATTCAAGAGCGTATATGATACAATAGGAAGTGAATGACTCTGAATGAGCGAAATCGAGCCAGAGACTCTAACAATTCAAAAAAAGAACGAACAGAAGCAGCCAGCGGCTTGCAAAAAATCGATCAGAAACGAGTGTGAGATCTAAAGCTCGAAGAGAAGGAGAAAATCTCACGAGGGACACGATAGAATATGAGAACTCCACCGACTAAGCGCACTGTCCACAGAACCTACCTCATCTTAGCAGCATTTAGATGCATTGTGGAAATAAAAGGGTGGGTGGGGAGATTTTGTATGACCGCGCGGAATTTAGAGCATCGCCACGAGTTCGCCAGCAAGGATTTAGCAAGCTAATTCGAGGCGCCACAAGCCTAGATATGCCTAGAAAACGCGATGTTTGCATGATGAGATTATCGTTTAGATGATGCCTGATGTAGATCAAACGTTGGCGAAATGAACGTGGCACCCGCATGAGTAGACTAGCGGAAGATTGTTTCACCGGTCATGGTGCCAACATGACGCTACACCTTCCCATCTACATATACCTATCTATTTGCGGGCAATCCTTCTGTTGTGGAACTTTATTCAAGTTTCCAGGCGAAGTGCAGAAATAAGTTTCGAAGACATTCATTTGTGTTCTCGTCTCCGGAGTTACAAGGCAGACCAGACCATCCTCGTTTCGGCTTGCCTCACACCCAATATCCCTTTATCACATCTTATATATTATGCTTTTCAAATATTCGGAATGACTCTACTACAACGATTTAAAATATTCTACGTAGCATAGACCCAGGAACACTCAACTGCTGCCTTGCTCAACAGTCATGCGACACCTATCAAGCAAGAGCATAAGTAGCGGCAAACGTATGCACCGGGCGTCTTGGTTTAAGACGCGATTAAGTTTGAATAGAGATAAGAAAAATAAAAGAATAACGTGCGATTTATGTTTATTTTTGGGCGTCATGCGTAGTAGTCTAGCGCATCATATCCTCCCATCACATCCTAACATCACCATACCATAATCTTGACCTAACTCGTCTTACCTTACGACTACTTGTCGTCGTTCACAGCCTGTCCACACATACATTACTATATGATTTTTTTCTCAAGCCCTGTTCCGCCAGCTACCTAGCCATCTCCAACCTCGACAAGCCTTGCCCAATTCCTCGAGCGCCTGGTTTACCGGTCCTTCACGTCCACCACCGCCGCACCTCCTCCCTTGAATCTCAACAAAAAAGATGTAATTCCAGTTCCGCACACTACTCGGTCTCGTATTAATCGACGTAAGATTAAGGCCGTACTTCTCAAACACGGCGAGCGAGTGGGCCAACGAACCCGGGTTCTCATGGTCCACTGTGAAGCTGACGAGAGTCTTCCAGGCCGTGTTATCCATGCCTTCTCCCCCCCCTTCGGCCGTTCGCTCTGCTTCTGTTCCCACATATTCCTCCTCCCCCTTTCTCTTTCCCAGGACAAAGAACCGCGTACAATTATCCCCCCTCTCCTCGATCCCCCTTGCCAAAACATCCAACCCCCACACCTCCGCCGCCAACCCGCTACTCACTGCCGCACTATTGCCGCTCTCGTCATGCGCCACGATTTCGGCGGCCCGCGATGTGGAGCTGACGTCTTGGCGCTCGACACCCTTCAGGTAGGTGTTTAAGAAAGGATGGCACTGGCCCCAGGCCTGCGGGTGCGAGTAAAGTTTTGTGATGAGTGAGAGGTCAGCGAGAGGCGGGGCGCGGGGCTTTCGGGGGTGCGGGTCGGAGTGGGTGGGCGTTATGGTGCCGCTGCTTAGGGGGCTTTCGATGATGGGTTGGGGAAGCGTACGGCTTGGGATCTGCATCGAGCCGGTCTCAGGCAAAGAATTACTGGCATGGCCGGAGGGATTCTGCGAGGAGCGCTTCTTCAGGTCGTGGCCTAGGAGGCAGTGCGAGACGGGAACATAGACCTCGTCGCAGACCAGGATGTCCGGATACTTGTTGTTTAGGTCGGCGAAGAGGTCTAGCGTAAAGACCACGGAGCCGTTTGTACTGTTTTCAAAGGGCACAACGCCACGGGTGACAGTGCCGAATTGCACGGCCGCGAAAACATCTTCGATGGTGAGGAGTGGGGTGAGTGTGTAGGGGGGTGAGGGGAAGGCGGAGAGGGTTGCCTGGATGAATGAGCGGATGGACAATATGAGAAGTGGAAATTGAGATGATAGGATAGGTGGTATAATAGAAATATGAATAACAGACAGAAAAACGTAGTAGAGGAAATGCGAATTGCTTGGAAACGCACCGATTTCTCCACGGCCGTTCAATGCATTTTGACGAATGAGAAAAACCACCCACCTGATGCGTATAACTTGCCTTCGGCCCTAGAAATGCAACAAAATTCTTCTCGTCCTCTGCCATTCTATTCCGCAAAATATCTGTTGTTTGGTCAAGTGACGTTCGGAAGAAAACCTAGCTACCTAGCGATCGGAATCGGGAGTGTATCGGAGGGGCACCATTTCCAGTATTGCGAAGGGCGTGAGAGAACGTTGCACCGGACAGGTACTCAGTCCATATTACACTAAGGCTCTATTACAGCATGAAGGAGGAATTGGTGTCGATGAGAGATCGGTCGGAAGTTAGTATAAGGTTGTCTATGTTGACAGTTTTTTTCAAGTTCGGAATGAATCGGCTGTTCCCGCCATCCCCGCATTAGGACAAGGACAAAATGACACAAGATCAAT
The DNA here is from genome assembly GCA_010094045.1 of Lojkania enalia. Classification (NCBI taxonomy): domain Eukaryota; kingdom Fungi; phylum Ascomycota; class Dothideomycetes; order Pleosporales; genus Lojkania; species Lojkania enalia. Next base: position 60,960 of record ML986666.1, read on the forward strand.
TAGGGTCTCATCTCAACCTATGGTTCTAGAAAAACAATCGCATTTAATTGGATAGTGAGTGACTAGCTAGCTCAACTAGCATACCAAAAAAATAAAAAAATAAAAAATAAAAACAATTTGCATCCTCTTCCATGATAATCATCCTAGGGTCACCGCACAAAGCATTTACAAAGCAGATCATATCCCCGTATCCTGCCCAAACATTTCCAACTAGCGGTTCTCAAGCGTTGGTATTGGAGGATATATCGACAGATATTGCGGGATCATTGCGCTGCCTCTCTATTGTAGCGAGAGTGGGTGATGTATAAGAATGAATATCCATCAGCCTGATAAACTATATTAGTCTGTACATCAATCCTATAAGCTACAAATTCTACTCACCTTGCTGACACTCCGTCCGCACTCCTGTTTGACATTTACAATCTGGAGAGGCGAAGCGTCATTGCTCCGGTCTCTTCAACCTTATTCGCAGACGCGTCTACATGGTCAACGACGCGGGCAGCGGGAGTTCCCGGACTCGACGCGTGGAGTGGGGCCTCTGCCTCGCTGTTGGCGAGGGTGCACAACCGTCAATCATCGTAGAATTCGTCTTCGTCATCATACTCGGCGAGTTGTTCAAAGTTGACCTTATAGCGGAGGATGGCGCCGATGCCACCAAAGCCCTTTACAAACTGGTTACCCTCTGACGAGCGGTCGGAGACGAACTCCAGGGTAGCACCAAAGTCGCGATATCGCTCGGCTAACCATTCGAGGAAGGGCATCTGGTCGGAGACTTCCATTTCTTGCCCAGTCTCTTTGTCCATGAAGAGAGATCGGTCCGCTTCTTGGATCTTGTTCGTGTGGAGGATGACCTCGGAGCCCTCTGAATTCTTAAGGGTCCAGCGCGTGATCTCCAAGTTTTCATAGACAATGAGAGTCTCAGCAGCACCCAACTCCAAGGCCTTCAATGTGTCTTCGATGCCGTAGCATACTTTTCCGGAATCCTGCGAAATCTCGTCAAAGTACTTGTTAATAAGCTTCTTTTCCTGGATGAACTTGACGTTGCTAAGCGTCTCCGAAGCCAATTCAATAGCCTGGTTGAAGCCATTTTCGCCGCCGTACGACACATCAACAACCTTGATGACCTTGGTCTGCAGACGCTGGTCGAACATATCGGACTGGTTGAGATCGTTCTTGAAATCGGCGGAACCAGCCAGAATGAGACCGGCAACGTTGACCTTGTCGTTGGTGATGAAGTTCTGCACGGCCAATTCGGCGACCTTGCGGACGTAGTTGTGGCGCTTCTCTTCACGGAGACGGGCGAAACGCAGGGCAGATTGACCACCACGGCCGTGCTTCTTGGGTAGATCGACCGAGAATCTAGCATACTCAGTATTTAAAACCTAGAACGGACCAAGTGTACTCACTTGTGCACGACGTCGCGGGTGTTGCCCGAAAGCGTGCCGAAGAGGGCGCCGTTTCCGTCCATGATGATGAAGCCAAACTTCTGGTCGGACTCGAGCAGCTCGCTTAGGGCCTCGGTGTGAAATTTGTTGTCGCAGAGGTAGAGCGAGGTATTGATGGGCTTGAAGGGCTCGAAGTCGATGTTAATCTTGCGCTCCTTGCCCTCGGCAGTGATGATTTCGCCGCAGTAGATGACGAGGCCATTGGGCGGGACCTTGGAGTAGAGCTTCAGGCGCTGCTGAGTTGAAGTGATGGCGGACAGGACAGACAGGCGGTTGACGCGGGACTTGATGTTGGAGGCAGTGCCCTGGGGTTGTTAGGCTGTGATGTTGTAGAATCTGGTGCGTGTGTGCGTCTATGTGTGGATGCAACTAGGACATACAAATTCTTCAGCCAACATCTTCGCGGCGCGCGAGACTTGGTCCTTGGGCGCTGTGCACGGTGAGTCAGGTTGGTGGCGGGGCAAGCGAGGCGGTAGGAGCACACACGGATAATGAGCGAGATCATGCTGGTGCCATTGCCGCGGGCAGCCTCGAGGCGCTTGATCAGCTTCTTGACCTTCCAGATCTCAATGTTCTTCTCGGCGTCGTTCGCCTGCTGCGGCGCCGACATGATTGCAGTGGTGGGCGCGGTTTAGTGGTGGTAGTGGTTGGGGGGAGGCGTGGCGGAGAATTTTGCTCGCTGGTGTGGTGACGGCGGTGCAGGTGGTGGAGGGGCAGGCTCGCGAAAAGCGGTGGCCGACCTGCGCGGCAGGAGCGATCTTGACGGGGTTTGCTATGCGGGCTAGTAGGTGTCGCCGCTGTCAGTGTAGGTGAAGGGAAGGGAACGGTATCAAAGAAAGATGGTGTTGGAAGAACGACGTTTCGTCGGGCTGTGACGTTGGGGCCCCTCGCAATGACTGGATGCCCACACTCGCGCATGCCTGCGTCTGCAAGGCAAAAGTTTAGCACTGCCAAGATCCGCCAAGGCCGTCAGCCCTCGCCCTTGTCGCCTTAGCGGGCCTCGCTTGCTGGGCTCACCTCATCCAATTATTCGCCCCCTCGCTTGCTGGGCTCGTCTCATCCAATGGTTCACATCCTGGCTTGCTGGGCCGGCCTCGTCCAATCATCTTCACACCCTCCGCTGTTATCTCGAGTGCGCCGCATCCATGATTACCTTCTCCCAACGCGGTGGTCCGCGATGATGTATGCGGGGGCTGCACACCCTCCTCGTGATGCTATCTCCCGAGCGTTCTTTGGCCTTCCATCACCCGATCCCATCGCTGCCGTGTCTAATACATAGACACCGCGAAGACTCCGCTTGCAATGGCACCTTGCCGTCTTCCCGGACCCATCGCAGACCCTGTCTCTGCGGCGATAGCTTCCCGTGGCTACTCACATAGCGCCCGCCGCGGACAGGCCTAAGCATCAGGATTTGATTGACCCCCTCCGCCTGCTCCCCGGGCCTCTTCTCTCCTCCACGCTCCTTCCCATATTCTTCCCCTTCTATTGCGCAGCATCGGCGCGCGAGTGAGGTTTGCTCGGCATGGATATCCGGGGGAAGCAGCCGTCGACGTGGGACGAGTACGACGGCGTGCATCGAGCCTCTTTCGACTCGACGGGGAGTCGCGTGCACTGGGACGAGCTCGAGCGAAGGCCGAGCGGGGAGAGTGGCCATGAGGCTGGTGCTTCTCCCGCTCGGCCAGGGCGGGATTTTCTTCGACGGCGGCGGTAAGTAAAATGCCCCAGACGGGTTTCAATTCCTCGCACCACGATTGTACATTTGGGACCCGTATCTAATTTCTACCCACTAGATCTTCTATGTCCATGCGCATTTCCGCTCTAGGAGATGCCGGCGGAGTGAACAGCATCAATAATTTTGCTCGATCGTGGCAACGTGCCGCAGGTTTCTTCGAGATCACTCCTGTACGTCCTAGCTTCCGGGTGGAGCCAGAAGACGAGCGCGACCGCGAGGACTTTCCACGGGCCGGCTTATCGCCGACTGACCACCGATCCCTTCTGCGAGCCGCCTTCGAGAATGAAGAGCGAAGGCCGTCGGAAACCGCCATTGTTGACGAGGAGCAAGGCCCGCCACCTACAGAAGAGACGCATCTACTGTCCCCTGGAGTCGAGCATCGATTGGGCGAGAGGAGATCACATAGAGACGAGAGCATCTTCAGCATCGAACCGTCGTTGTCATCCGTGTTCGGCGGGAGTTACGGCACTTCATTTGGTAGTCTAACACATCGGGTCAACGAGTCTTCCATGCGGCATGCTGGGCGATTGTTCACCGAGCAACAACTCAAAGGAGTGACAGAGCCAGAACGCGAAAGAGAACCAATGCTTGTCAAGCAAATCGAAGAAGATGGGCAGGTTATCAATGTCGTTGTTGGCCAGTCTACTCTCCCCCAAACAGTCTTCAACTCTGTCAATGTACTTGTTGGCATTGGGCTATTGAGTTTGCCGTTGGCTTTGAAGTATTCCGGCTGGATTATTGGGATGGTCTTCTTGTTCTGGTCCGCCATCACAACCTCATACACAGCGAAGCTCCTAGCCAAATGCTTGGACGTCGATAGCTCCCTCATCACCTTTGCCGATCTCGCATTCGTCTCTTTCGGAAATCGTGCTCGCGTTGCCGTCAGCTTGCTGTTTTCTGTAGAACTGCTAGCAGCTTGTGTTGCGCTTGTAGTTCTCTTCGCCGATAGCATGGACGACCTCGTTCCGGGATTAGACGTCGTCACCTGGAAAATCATTTGTGGCATAATCCTGGTACCATTAGCATTTTTACCTTTGCGTCTTCTGTCTTTTACATCCATTCTAGGCGTCATGTCTTGCTTTGGTAGTAAGTAACCAACATGTTAACCGTACAAAATTTTTTTTTTTTTTTTTTTGCGGGGCTGTTACTAACTTGGCTGCAGTCGTAATAGCCGTTGTGATTGATGGTGCTATCAAGCCTCACTCTCCCGGCTCACTTCAGGAGCCGATGCAGCAATACTTATTCCCCGCAAACTGGTTAACCGTACCCCTTTCTTTTGGTCTGCTGATGTCGCCTTGGGGTGGCCATTCCGTGTTCCCGAACATCTACCGCGACATGCGCCATCCGTACAAGTACCGTAAAAGTGTCGATATTACATATGGATTCACCTTTCTTATCGATCTTGGAATGGCGTGCGTAGGAATCCTCATGTTCGGAGACACCGTCCGGGACGAGATCACGAGTAATGTTTTCTTAACGAAAGGATACCCGCAGGCAATAAGTGTATTCATCGCTATTTGCATCGCCATCATTCCGCTCACAAAAGTTCCCCTTAACGCTCGACCTATTATTTCCACCTTGGAAGTCCTTTGCGGATTAGACAACCGTTCGCTAGCCATGTCGTCATCTTTGAATGGCATGTCGGGCCTAACTCGCGGAATCTTCAAGTTCCTGCTTCGAGTCATTACGATCATCGTTTTTGTTGTCATTGCCATCGTCTTCCCGTCCTTCGATAGGATTATGACGCTTCTAGGATCCGTGGCTTGCTTCGCTATTTGCATTATCCTTCCGCTATTGTTCCATTTGAAGCTCTTCTATCATGAGATACCGAGGGGACAGAAGACGCTAGAGTGGACGTTGATTGTGGTTAGCACGATCATGGCTCTCGTATCGACAGTTTTTGCGTTCTTTCCTAAGGAGATGCTGGGTGCGGTTTAAGAGTATATATAGATGATGGGAGCTGCGAATTGGACGGCACAGATATGGCAATACGGTCATGTCCCTAGTGACAGGGAATTATATTTAGGTATTGTGGTTGCAAGAGTGGTAGATGTGGTATGGGCATTTTCGGCGTTGGGATTGGGTTAGGATGCATTTGGAAGCGGCCATCTGAGCATTTCCCACTTTTAAATGGAATTCTTACCGGTAATATGGCATACTAAATAGTTCCAATCTATCTCATCATCTTCCATCTCGAAAACTAGTGACGATGAACATGACATGAACTATGAACGGGTCCCCGCTGACTAACACCATCGGAGCTTTGACCGTAAACCCCGACGACCCTAAAGATCAGAAATCTTCCAAAGCTAAATCGCTGCGTACCGACAACCTTTCAATCCGACATCTACCTTGGCCAATTCAGCTCCTCTTCCGAAATCCTTACGTCATCGTGCAATTAAGGCAAACCAGAAACCCACGACCATGGACCTCAGCTCCACAACGGGAGCCGGCGCAGGCCTCGGCAACCTAGACCTTAGCAAGCTGAGCGACCGCGACAAGCAGGAGCTGCAGACGTTCGTCGTGAACGAGAGCCAGAGGGCTAGGATACAGGCTTGTAGGTCTTACCCCAAAACCGCCCTTCTCATTCCCTTCCCCACCCCATCTCCATTTCCCTTACTCCTTCCTGTTGTTTTCTCGCTATCTACGATCGCTCGTGAGCAAGCAAACGAACTGATCCGAACGTACGTTTAATTAGCGATTCACTCCCTAACCGATACCTGCTTCCGGAAATGCATCTCCCCCGGAGCTATTAAGAAGGGCGCGCTAGACCGGAACGAAGAACCGTGCATGCGAAACTGCGTAGAGAGGTTCATGGACGCGAATTTCGTGGTTTTGAAGGAGTTGGAGAAATTGAGGGGTTGAATAGGCGGTCGATTGGGTGTTTCTTGATGTTAACGTGAGGTTTGGGATGAGAGGATGGCGGGGTGATGTAGGATAGGGTGTATGATATTTGGGTTTGCATTGGTGTGGTTGCATGAAAGGATAGACGGAGGAACGTGCACATGGCATCCGCTCAATTGATAGCACAAAAGGTTCGAGATGCAACGACGATCACTATCACACTTTGTAGCACAATTAGATGATTGCTCGACCGTTAACAGGCGAGGTTCATCTTTCACAATCTCCAGTATTTACATCACGGCTGGGTAATTCGATAGGTGGGCGCCATGAGGGAACTTGATTTCGTTCGAAGTCATCTATTAACCACATGCCCATGAACGCCATGCATATCGTATCCGCTTTTCCGTTCCCGAAACCAGGTATCCTCATGCAGATAGAATGCAAATCCTCCATCCGAAACTATACTCATCTCATCTCATCCCATCCCATTTCCTAGCTTAGACGATCTGCAGTTTGGTAGCAGCAATATCCAGAGCATCAACGTCGGTAGTCAACCGCGCGAAAGCCTTCTTCGTGCCATCAGGTCGGATCAGTGTGTTGATCTTGACGGTCTCGACGTCGTACTGCTTCTTGAGCGCAGCCGCGATCTGGCGCTTGTTGGCCTTGGTGTCGACAATGAAGACGAGCGTGTTGTTCTCTTCGATCTTCTTCATGGCGGACTCGGTGTTGAGCGGGTGGATGAGGATCTTAGAGGCATCGAGCCGGGGTTGGCGAGGGATGGAGCGGCGCGGATAACGGGGAGTGCGACTATTTCAACCCGTCAGTCCATTTTATTCTCCCCTCAACACCCAACCTGTGCGGCAGTCGCAAGTTAAGCAATACGCAATATTGCAATATCACAATTGCATATACGACACTCGTAAGGAGTATGAATGGCGACTTACGAAAGCTCTAGGGTCTTAGGGCGGCGGAAGGTCGTCGACTTCCTGACTTTTCGGACCTTGGTCGAGTTCACCTTTACATCTCGTTAATCAAGCCCATACGAGAAGTAAAAGCCGTCAGATGTATGTCTCTGACACGCCTTGTAGGTCATGGGGGGCTTACGCCACGCAGAGCAGCTTTGGCAGCTGCGTTGGCCTGCTTGGAAGGCTTAGTGGGCTTGCTGCCTGTATTTTGTCAGCTATGTTCAATTGGTATGAACGGTGGGATTGAGAGTTTTGAAAAAAGGCTGAACTGCCTCGGCGCATTGAACATGTTGATATTTTGACGTACCCTGAGTGGCTTTTGGCGGCATGGCTGTTTGGTTAGTGGTCGACGAGAAGGTTGAGGTCGGAGGTCGAAAAGGAAACCTGTGATGAAGTTTTGGTGTGCGAAAGCGAAAACTCGCTTAACAACCTCAACGCGGACTAGCGTAAATCCGCCTATTGCACGTATCGGCATGCACATTGTTTTCCTACCACATTCAAATCATGTGGTGCAGCAATTGAAAACGTACCTAATGACTGCCAAAAAACGTCCGAAACTCCTCTCTCATGGAAGACCGCCTATAATTAATACAAAGGAAAGAGAGCGCATGAGCTCAAAGCAGTCACGGAACACAATACGGACTCATCATACCCTCCATAAACAGCGCGCGGCCGCCCTGAAAAAGGGTGATAAAACACTCGTTGAGAATATCGACAAGGCAATTGAGCAGAATGGTGGTCTCAAAGCATATCAAGCAGCAAGCAAGCAGGGGCAGTCGAAGACCCGAGGAGGCGACTCCAGCAAAGTTCTTGTTAGTTGGCTCCGAGAAGCGGGCGTCATAAATTCTTCCCCTTCCACAGTAAGAGAAAGAAAACGGAATGCTCCGTTAAGATTACTGGAGATTGGAGCTTTGTCCTCCGAGAACGAGATATCCAAGTTCCCAAGAATTATCGATGTGACGAGGATCGATCTGAATAGCCAAGGCTCTGATATCGAGAAGCAAGATTTCATGGAGCGCCCTCTTCCATCCTCATCAAATGAGGCATTTGATATCATATCGTTGTCCTTGGTCCTCAACTATGTCCCGGATGCAGCCCATCGCGGTGAAATGCTGAAACGTATCGCTAGATTTCTACGCGAATCCCCCGAAAGATTTCTACGCGAATCCCCCGAAAGATTTCTACGCGAATCCCCCGAAAGTAATGCAACAATTCTACCAGCACTCTTTCTCGTCTTGCCCCTCCCTTGCGTACAGAATTCTAGGTATCTAGATGAGCGGTTATTGCTAGAGATCATGGAGAATCTGGGATTCTGTTTGACACACTGCAGAAACACGCCCAAGCTATGCCATTACTTGCTTCAGATGGTTGGAAAAAGCAACAGAGTTAAGACCGGGAAGAAGATGATAAGAGATGGTCCCGCAATGAACAACTTTTGTGTGGTGGTTGAATGAGGGCTCTAGGATCATCACGGAAATGCAACTAGGGTCTGGGAGTAAAAGTGACAACTTGATACCCCATTTACATATTCAACTTTCAAAGTCACTTTATCTAGGCAGTTTAATGCCGTATTGTGCTAGTATTCTGCATACCTTGACACCGAGGATTTGAGATCACGACATATATCATTAAGAGGAGCTAAGTAATAGCCCAAGGGCCGAACAACAGCCGGCAAGCAGTGAGCATACTGCCCCAATTTAGAGTAGGAAAGACTCCTTCATAATCAAGTGATATGGTAAAACTACTTTGATGGCGCTTGGGGGGAAGGGAAACAGTTGAAGTGAGATACAAAAACAAGACAAGGAACATAATTCAGCCTAGCATATAAGAGTTTAAGACATTATTTACAAAAACAATAGCCTCATGTTACAAAACGGGCCAACCTAGCCCTCTTTACCCTCACTAGCTACGCCATATACTAGATGCCCATCCGACACTGCGCACCCCATCATATCCTCCCGTTTTTTTAGTATACCTATAATACACGTCATATAACCTATTCCTCCTCCCTCCATTTCTGGCCCCAATACAACATCGTCTTCTTCGCAAGCCTACTATACTCCAATTTCTGACTCTTGTATCTAATCACTGGCCTACTAGCTACCTTCTTTACGCCCCTTAGCGCAAACCTCGGTAATGGATCTATTCTGTGCTCTTTAGTCGTTTTATACTTCCTTACGAGTGGCATTGGAAGGCATTTACGAGCGGCTGATTCGATAAATAAGGGATGAGCTCGGCGGGCTACTATTTGTCGAGCTAGTAGTTGCTGTCGTCGGGAAAACACTGCTTTCATAGGGCGTGGAGGGGCTTCGACGAGACGGACTAGGGAACGGCGTCGAGTAAAGTGTGCTTTCAGGTCGGGATGCTGGGCTACACCTACTCCGGGGGCAGTGTGTATTGTGCCTTTGACTGCAATGCCACCTGTTGGTCCCTCTATCCATACATCGTATATATGGCCCTCCTCATCGGCCCTTCTACCACCCTCGATCTTCACTTGTGTCCGCCTCCGCGCACACAACCGCATCTGCTCATCACAATATAGTGGGGCGAGATTACGGTATTCGATCGATTGAATCACTTGAGGAGTGTGGGCGGAAATGTTGTTCAGGTGGTTGGTGACGAAGCGGAGAAGAAGGGTCAAGGTCAGCGGGCCGTGAACGAGTAGATTGCGGTGGCCTTCGACGTTACGAGTGTATTCCCTGTCAAGATGAATGGCATGTTTATTCGCGGTGAGTTGTGAGAAACAGGAGAGAAGTTCGGCAGTAGGTATGAGTGTATGGGAGAATTCGGGAGTTTTCGACGCTATGCTCCGTCGTCAGCGATTGCCACTCAGCCGCAAACAATCGAGGCATACAAGGTAAATATCTGATAGTACCCGACAAAGAAGCCCCCAAATCCTCCGCACTCCTTTCTCGCATGAACAGGAGATTTCTCTCCTCGACCATTGAAGCTACTCCAAATTCCGGAGCTTCTGGAACCTTTCGGGAGAGTATGTCAAACGCATTGTCGGATGGCGATTCCCCAATATTGTGCCTCAGAGCAGCCTTAGGGGCAAATCTCCGCTCAATCTTGACAAGAATCTTGTCGTTGTCGCGCAATTGCACGTCCTTAATGCGCTCGATAGAGAAACAATTTACGTTACCATACCAACCACAGCTCTCATCATAGTATTTCTCGGGATCAAGACGTATAGATCCGCCCGCCCACATTCGCCGCACGTATGGAGATCCAGGGCTGTGTAGCGCGTCGGTGCCATCGGGCAGGAGTTTGCTAGGGTCTATTCTGTGGTTGAAGTGGATCAAATGGTATTCTGGCGGCCAAACTCTTTTGCCCTTTGATGTTATTATTTTTATGGGTATGAATGGCCGTAGAGAATCTTCTAATGCCTCCGCCTTAGATGGCCTGAAGCGTCTGTACAGCCGGGGCAGTTCACGATTTAGCATCTCGTCGCGCAGCTTCGCGAACCATTCTAGCTGCGGGTCGGAGGCATAGTGGCGGCCAGATATCCGACACCATGGCGTGCAGCGTATGAAGATTCGAGGAGCCGTTAACATATGAGGATGGAGACATTGCATTTATGAGGGTGTTGGTGACTGCATTGAGTGCGGTTTATAGAATTCGGTAGACCAAGCGCACCGACTAACCTTTGGAGCTTAGCGCGGCTCCAAACCCCTCGGCGGACCTGGACAATGATGACCCTTCTACTCACTCACGCAATCCTTATCAACTAGTTAACTTGAGATTTAATAATGTTATATTCTTCATATGCTAGTACTGTATATATATATATTTTTAAATGGTATTTATTACCTCTAGAAATGGTTCAATAAAAGTTAGTTCAATAGCCTTCAAAGGAATTGTCGCAAGCAATTGTAGGAAAATTGTTGAAAGGCAGCATATTATCTAAAGTTAGCGGAGTAGCCCACTCTATTACAGAACACTGTTAGCAATCGTGTAGCTCTGTGGCCTATGTACAGATCTATAACTAGGTTGCCCTAATGATCGTGATGAAAAGAGTAGACGTTCTCGACCTACGCCACCAGATGGAGCTGAATAACAGTACAGTTCGTGGGTGAATGTCTGCCCATCACACCACAAATGTATTATAGACACAGCATCATTAAAATTGATCATTTAATGCCTCTACTAGACCTCATCTCCCTCTTACAAACCCATATTCATTCTTAACGTGAGATGATTTTAGTATCCCTAGTCCTAAGGGACCTGCTTATCTCCTCATTACCCTATAACATGCATTTGCGGAACAAAAAGGACGCTTCCTCTCCAACACAGACTACTTCATTGGAAGGCATATCACCTCCGAAGGATCGGACCTTGCTAGCTCAGACGCGTCAATTCAGTCCGTCAACACGGACTAAGTGGGGATGGTCAGGGTGGCCTGAGGCACATGCCTTGCGAAAATGGAAATGGGACGAATATAGACTTGCTGGTTGCCGAGAGCTACCGCTTTTTCTAGAATGCAGAGAAGGCCAAGATCCTAAACTTGACTATATTCAAAAGGACTGTATTGCGGATTTCCTTTGCGATGGTAACCAAGGGATTAGAAATATGCTTAAGCTCGTTGTTTCTTTTACGGAAGGAACTAGTTCGCTCTGCAAGCCCTCTCTCGAATCAACAATTGTAATGAAGCTTACGAGCATATTTAACGTACAAGAGCTTTGGGAGCACTATCCATCCCATGTAATCCCCCTTTTTTTAAGACGACGTAGCCCAGACAACATTACCCAAAGTGAGTCTGCCTCGCCCAAGCATATGGCTCACTGCACAGACTGACCTCCTAGCCTTCGCCTGCTCAACTGGATATGCACCCGTGTATCCTATTACCGTGGTAACCTCTTACAACGTAGAGACAGACCAAGTACGCGGATACATAATCTCGGACCTTGGAAGCTTTGACCATTTTGCCCTCCTCGGTATGTTAGATCAAGTTCGAAACCAACAGCATCCTCTTCTCGTGCATGTATTAGCACTCGAGAGATCGCTAGAATGTCTTATAAGTGACTTAGAATACATAAACAACCACACCGTAGTTGAAAACGTCACACTGAACCGAAAATATGCAGACAAGGTTGCTGAATATCGGGCGTGGTGGGCTGGCTGGCAAAATCGACTTTCAGTTACCCAAAGAATGGGTGATTGGTTACTATGTCAGCTCAATAATATTCATGAGTGGGCGCCACCGCAGAGAGTCGAGCAATATAGTACTAGCACGAAAATAATGCAGGAACGGTTAGAACAAGTGATACGATGCTGTGAACGGGCAGATGTATTTGGACAGACTATTAGTGGTAGATTATCTGCTTGGCAGGATGCTGTGCGTAATCCTTCCTTAGATTTTGCGACTGCGGAGGCTCAATCGAGTATAGGCATTCAGGAAAGCAGCCCAAGAAGACAACCGAATAATGATGCAGCTGGCCGATCTTACATTGAGGGATGGCTCAACTATGAAACTTCTTGCATTCCTCGGTACCATCTTTCTGCCAGCTACTTTTGTTTCAGTAAGGCTCCTTTCTTCTATGACTATAGATTTTGACTAATTTGTTGCAAGAGCTTCTTCTCCATGCCTTTGTTTGACTGGGAAGCGTCATCTGAATCTGCTATTACTAGTAAGCATTTCTGGATTTGGTGGACTGTTACGATCCCATTGACGCTAGTAACAATTGGATGCACGATTCTCTGGATAAAATTCAGAATTGGAAGACGAGGAAAGTGGACGTGTAATCCTTTCATAACGAAAAGGTCTAACTTGGAGACTAGGCAATCACATTTCGAGCGAGGATCTGGAGCAAAATAACTGCAATCGAGAAAAATAGCTAGTCTTCTAGGGTATGACAAGGGCGAAGTTTCTACCTATAATATTGTTATCTACTTGTTACGAGCAAAAATGGTAACCAGTCCTTAGGCTCGATGCCAGCTGAAAACATTTATCGAGTTCTTGGGGCTTCAAAAGGTTACCTTTACTAGCGAGGGAGAATTCCAATGTGCGGGGCATGCTGTTCACGGCTTAGAAGCGTACGTACCGGATGATTAGGATATGTGAACTCTATATGGTTATAAAATTGGCTGTGAATGATCCATTCTTGTATGTATTGAGAAGTTTGCTTTCCCCTTCCGAGAATTTGGGAGATGTGCATGTGAAAAGCTAAAGGTCCTGAAAACAAATGTGATCTACCAATCTTAGTGTGACATCGCCTGAATTTTAATTATATAGACCTCCAATAGCCTTTATTTCGGCACTTAACCGGACAATTTGTGAAAGAGTAATGGCGTATAAAGTCTTTCTTGCCTCGAGCTCCTTTGGGAGTGTTTGCCATCCAAATTTTCTTCCGCTTAGCTCATAGACTGTAGGAGTAGCTATTTGCACTGTTTCTACCGATTCCGATCTGGTATTATCTCGGGCCTTTGGATTACCTTCGGCAATTTTAGGTGGCTGATGGGTCCTTAGAAAAGCAACCTTGCGTTGATCCCGAAGATTGAGCTGGATATCGCCATTACATATTAGCATAGTGCTGTCTTCAATTCTGGCTCCAATGGTGCTACTTTAGGAATATATTGCATCTAGTGCGTAACTACATACCTTCTCTGCTGTCCTCTCAGTCTTCAGCACAGTACTACTTGAATTGAAATGAATTGACGTTACAGTTTTCATTAGCTATGCCGAAGAATATGTACCACGGCGTGAAGCCTTTAGTTGTATGTTTGCACTCGCTTAGAGTTTTAAGTACTCATAAGATTAGTCCCAATTTTGAGAGAATGATTCGGGGGAACTCTTCACTGTTGTACAACGCAGTGGTGTTCACATTTGGGGTATACGTTGGTTGGCTTGGAACTAGCCCGTATCCAGCCTAGTCTTCTCATGCCCACGCTTCCCCTCCTATTCTCGTTAAGGGAGCCACGGAGCCTCAAATCGCCGCCATCATACATCTATCCGCCTTGATTCCCGAGGCAAAATGCAGTGTTTAAACAGGATGCTTCTTTTACCTGTCCTCATGATTTCCGGTTTTCTCGTTATCGCTGTTGAAGTAAGTCCACCAAAATACATTATGTATTTGACAGGGTGATCCTCCACAACATCAAACCATTGCTTTCATCAAACTCAGAGGTGCCAGACAACACCCAATTGTCCCAGAACTTTCAAGAGTGTCCTCCATCACACATGTTGCCCTCGCCTTCATGCGTCCCATGGTATTCAACGAGCCTAATCCCACATCCTGGCCTCTCTTCACTACGGTGGGTGCTGCACGTGAGAAATTCACCCCGGGGACCAAGATCATGGTCGCCATCGGGGGCTGGGGAGACACTCAAGGGTTTTCGGATGCCGCGAGGACGGAAGAGGGGAGGCGATTATTCGCGAAGAACATCAAAGTGATGATGGACCAGACTGGCGCGGATGGTTCGTCAATTCTATTATATCTGAGACTAGTAGTATTCTGATTCCTCCAGGAGTGGACATTGATTGGGAATACCCTGGGTAAGCCACCACCAAACACCAGACCCCCGTCCCTCCCTCTCACGTCCTCAACTAATCCCTCATTCTAGCGGAAACGGCGAAGACTACAAGACCGTCCCCAACTCCGAGAAAGTCTGGGAGATCAACGCATACCCAAAACTCCTCTCCTGCATCCGACAGGCCATTGGGCCGTCGAAGATCATTTCGGCAGCGGTTCCTGGCCTCCCACGTGACATGCTGGCTTTTACGTCACACACGATTCCACTGATCCTCGAGTCCGTCGACTTCTTCAATATAATGACGTACGACTTGATGAATCGTCGTGACAACATCACCAAGCACCATACGGGTGTGCAACTCTCCCTCGAAGCCGTTGATGCGTACTTGGATCGCGGTTTACCGCCCACAAAAGCGAATCTCGGCTTTGCATTTTACGTGAAGTGGTTCAAGACAGATCTAAGTGCTAATTGCAACGTGGATCCGATCGGCTGTAAGACGGAGCTCATGGAGGACCCGGAGACGGGCGCCGATCTTGGGAAGGCCGGCGCATTCTCGTGGCATGATAGAGTCCCTTCTGAACTAGCGTCGTCATTCAAGCTAGCGCTAGAGAATGGGCGATATGATGAGCAGGGTGGAGGGCATTATTACTGGGATAGGAACGAAAATATTTGGTGGAGTTGGGATACACCTGCAGCCATGATCAAGAAATTCCCGCGAATCGCGGAGAAGAAGAGACTGAGTGGTGTGTTTGCATGGGGTTTGGGTGAAGATGGTGAGGAATGGGAGCATTTGGATGCGCTGACGGAAATGTTCGAACGATGGATTGGGGAAGGAACGTCTTGGGACCAGGAAGAGAAGAGCGAGTTATAGCGTCTTAGGAATTTTTTGAGGAAGATTTCAAGGCCTATCCTACACATCAGGCACTAAAATCGAGGACAACTTGTGCTATGGCTAGGTGGCTTCTTATGGAACGGACAAAGTCGGAAACAACGCCAAGGCTGGAATTTGCCGCTTTACAACGCTATTAAGCCTCTCTATTCTCTACCCAATATAAAAACATGCTAAATAGACTATAGGTGCCCCGGCATAGTTATTGTACAGCCGACAGGTATCCTGACATTTCTTTCCCGTTAGAATTCGCTGCTACCCCCACCACCGGCCCGCGCGGGGTATCCGAAGCTACCACGTTCGAACATTCAAAGGCCGTACCTCCAACTTAGCAGCAACCCACCTCAGCTTTATGTGCACTAGCTCGGTATCTCATCCTGCTAATTGTGATAGCCCCAATAGTCCCCAGTGAAGTTAAACTGGAGATTAATGCTCCATCGATTGTCAGCATCCGGCTCAAAATTCAGGTCTATAGATTCGATTACATCACTTCCAACCGAGACATCCACGACCAAACTAACCTACCGATTCGTCCGTTACCCACGAGGAAGAAATTCTAGCTAGTGCAAGACCTTGTCTAACATTCTACGCAGACTAAAGTAGATTGTAGAATGTAAGATAATATTCCTCGCTTCGCTCATCTAGAAAAGCCGATACCGAGCGCATCGGAACGACCGCTTATCAAGCAGCGCATTCCTTGTTCCGAAAGCGATCCGAGTTCCGATGATTAAGAAGCGTTTTGTTGACAAGATTTGTATAAGGGTTATAAACTGGTGTTGCTCCTTGTAGTGAGAGGTAGGTATCACTCTTTTTACAATCCTCGTTTCTGTGCCACAAATTCTTATTCAACCCTCTCCTAGGTTCATCTGGTAGATTTAATCCGCGTATCCTCGCCTGGCCGCTCGTTTCATCCAGCCTTGCACATTATATCATCCACCACAATGGCTCTCACCACCCAGAAACCCATACTCATCTGCGGCGCGGGCCTGGCCTCCCTCCTCCTCGCCCAATCCCTCCGCCGCGCCTCCATCCCCTTCCTCATCTTCGAGCGCGACAGCTCGATATCCTTCCGCGCGCAGGGCTACCGGCTGCGGCTCTCGTCCGAGGGGCTCGACGCTATCGAGTCCGCCCTGGGCTCAGCGCAGTTCCAGAGATTCTGGGACATGTGCGGGAAGACGGGTGGTGGGGGTTTTGGCACCATCAACGCGATTACAGGGGAGAAGATGTCCGGATCCGGACCAAGCAACAATGCGGGCCAAACCAAGACGTCCGGCAGAGGACCACCACAGGAATCACTGGCCTCGCGCGGCGGGAAGATTGTGGGGATCGCACGGGGTGACATGCGCAGGCTGTTCATGGAAGGCTGCGAACCGTTCGTGCGCTGGTCGCATCGGGTCGCGGGCTACGAAGTGAGCACGTCGGGCGTCCGCGCCGTCTTCGAAGATGGTTCCAGGTCCGTCGAGGGCGACATGCTGGTCGGCGGCGAGGGCGTATCATCCCGAGTCGCCAAACAGCTATCCAACGGCAAACTCAAAGTGTATGATACCGGTGCTAGGGGTATCCACGGGCAGGCCCCGACGACGGCGTTTAAGGGCCTTGGGGAGGGGGTCTGGCGGCTGGCCGACGAAACGAAGCCCAATGGGAAAGTCTTCGTCATGACGAACGTCCGGCCTGGAGATATGGACGATCCTGATGTGCAGTTTGGCTGGACGCTGGCGGCGCAACCGGGCGTTGTGGGGGCGCCCAACGACGACTACACTATCGTTGGAAAGCCGGCGGCCGAGATCGCGAAGGCGCTTACCAGGGACTGGCACCCTCGTGTGAGGACCCTTTTCGATGAGATGGTGGAGTCGGAGGCCGCCTTCTGGAAAATCACGTGCTCGACCCCCAGCGGCGTACCGGATTGGCAGAACGAACCGCGCGTCACAGTTATCGGAGACGCGGTCCATTCGATGACGCCTGCTGGTGGAATGGGCGCAAATACGGCGGTTAGGGATTCTGCGTTGCTAGGCAAGTTACTAGCCGGGTCGGGCGGGTATAAAGAGGGTGTAACTGGGGCGTATGAAAAGGAGATGAGAGTGTATGCGAGCGAGGCCGTCAGGGCAAGTTACGGAATGGCGACGAGCCAATTTGGCGTAGCCATCAGTGAAGACTCGCCGACAGTCTAGGCAAAGCGAGCGGTACTAATTTCATTTTCTTTCTATACAATCAGCCCAGTTGTAATCTCCACTTGTAGTCAATCTTTCTCCTAGAACTACAGAAAACCTCTCCCCCCCCTAATTTCATTTTTGTCCGCTGCTGGTCCCTTCTGCCGCCCTGTGCCTTTTTCGAACCCCTGACTCTAGAAAACAGGCCAAGAAGTAAACGGAAACGGTCCATTTCCCTCCTTCCATTCACCCTCTTTTCTCTTTGGAAAAAAAAAAAAAAAAAAAAGGAAAAACAAAAGTTAAAGCAGGGTAACGTATGGATCTACAGCAGGAATCATTTCTTTCTCCTTTTTCTTTTCCTACGCAAGTTTTTGCTTTTCTTGTTTTCTTTGCTCTGGAGACTGGGAGCATTGGCTGGCATAAACAACCGCCAGCGTTCGAAACCGCCTTATTTCGGGAACTAGGATGACACGACAGAATTACTCCAGCTCGAGCTAAAGAAAAAAAAAAAAAAAAAACAATCTAGGCACCAATTCAGAAGAAATCAAGCAAGCTCAATAGCCAATCCCTCTACGATCTTCCTCAACATCCCATCAACGACCTACCGGCCGTCCCGCCGTCCATCCCTTCTCCCCTTCGTCGAACAACGCTACAGTCCGCCGACGTGTACGGTCCACGGTCAAGCTAAACACATCAAGCCTCTGGTACCCGCCCGCAAGGTCATGGTACTGCTTCCCTTCGACACAGTCCTCGAGATTCAAGTCCGCGTACAGGATCCCTTCCTCATTTTGCAGGTACTCTCTCGTCTCCATCTCCACCTCTCTTTTCTCCACCCCCCGCTTCTTCTCCTCGTTGAATACAAAGCTCTGAATCGGCGCCCCTGTCGGGTCCAAAAACATTGTCGCGCCCCGCGGCGCGTTATAGAGCTGCCGAGCAAGATATTCCGCGCGGGGGGAACCCTCGACTATGGTATCTATGGCATGCGAGTCCAGAACTCCAGCGCACATGACGCCGAAGCATTTGGCCTCGAAGCAGTGCGCCGCCGCTCTTATCCTATTCGCGGCTACGTTGTCGTAGTTTGCAGCCCTACGGCTACGACCTATGCTCGATTGCGCCGTGACGCTCTGCTGGGGTTCGTTGTTCCGGGGGCGAGGGTCCGGAGTATGTTGTTTATCCCCATCATCATCGAGGCTAGGAAAGACCTCCCTAGTCGGCCACACCGCCGGCCATGTAGAAATATGGACTTGCTCCCCCAAGGCCACCAACGCATATCTCGCCAGCGGATTCGTATTCTCGCCGCAGATCAGCGCTCCGACCCTGCCACCAAATGCACCCCCCGTCTCGGCTACCCGCAAACCGTGCCCGTCGCCGGGCGCCCACGTCAACTTCTCGAAGAAGGTCGGCACCAATTTGCGGTGGTGCACGAGGACTTGCCCATCGGCGCCGATGATCACGTTGGAGTTGAATAGTGTTGCGATGCTCGGCGCTGCCTTCTCCGAGAACCCCATGCTAATGCAGACCCCCAGCTCCTTCGCCGCGGCTCTGAGCGCCCCGATCTCCTCGCCGTCGGCGTGGATGGATTCCCGGGCCATCCGGGCGAAGAGGTGGTGGTTCTCGGTCGGCGACCGGAGCGCGCTCCAGATGGGAAACGCTGGGATGAATGACTCCGGGAAGACGACAAGGTTGGCTCTGCGTTTGGAGGCTTGGTGAATGAGGGATATGGCTTTCTCAGTTGTCTTGCTAGCGGAGAGAAAGATGGGGGCGGCGTGGCAGGCGGCTACCCGTATTATAGGAGCCATAGTTGCTGTGATGGAGGTGTATATTTTTAAGAGGTACTGGCTGTAAGACGCTAGATGAAATCCATAAAAGTGAACGCTCCAATCTGACTCTAATACATCAACCTGTTGTATTGGGCATGTTGTGGCACCGCTAGACCTCAACGTTCAGATCTTGTTTTGATATACGACTAGTCGTCGTGGCAGTTAAGTATTTATGGAGCGGGGGCCCGATCTGCTTCCCTTCTTCGCTTGACTGCGGGGTACTTTTTCCCGCCCGCTGGCACCCTGCCGCCCGTCCCTACAACGCTCCTCCATTCCAATAATCCAATGTATCAAAGTTTCCTCCCCAGGCGTCCTTAGCAATACAATGTAGGACTAAACAGAAACAAGAGCTATTTTAGAGCAGCTCTTCTTACCCTCTGTCTACCTCTCCTACTATATATATGTCTTTTCTAACTATAGCCCAACCCTAAAACTAAAATAACTGTACACATACAAACACATAACCACCAATTAGTCAGTACAGCACAGCTCTGTGCGCAAAAAACCGGATGGTTAAGACAAAAGGGAGCACTCATGGAGGCGTAGATGGCATCGATGGCATCAGAGGAGAGGGAGGGTATACCGGTTGGGACGCGATGTGATGATACACAAGATCTCAATTGATTGTCGCCGCTAATCTATCTCTCCTGCAATAATTTTCTTCCCCGGCACACTGCGCCCCAGCAAAAGTAACCCTCGGCATGGAAAACTCCCCTCACTTAGTCCTAACTGGTAGTGCCTTCTCCGCCTTCTCCGCCTTCTCCGGCTTCCACTCCTTCACAAACGGCAGGAACTCCGGCTGGCCGGGTATATACTTCTGCAGCACCTTGGGCACCTTGAAGCCCTCGGGAGTCTGGAAGTTCTCGAGCAAGCAGCACAGCGTTCGCTCCGTGGCGCAGACTACTCATCGTTAGCCCCTCTGTCAATTTTCCATGAAACTTGTGCTTCTTACGAGTGCCGTTCAGGGCGTGGACGTATTCCTTTCGGGTGGCCGTCTGCTTCTTGACGCCGTACCGGATCTCGAGCTCGCGGGTCTGGTAGTCTGTACAATTGCTGCAGGAGACGAGCTCCTTGTATTCGCCGCCTCCTGTTACGGGGAACCATGCCTCGAGATCGAGCTTCCTTGAGGCAGCGTTATCTGGGCTCTGTCAGTGCGCCAGTCCAGGGGGGTTATTACAGCTATTAAACGTACTTAGTGCACCACTAACAATACCCACAACCTGATACGGTAATCCTAAGCTCTGGTAGAATTCCTCTGAAGTCGCGATCATCTCTTCAAAGGCTTCCCATGACCTGCGTGACCATAAGCATTTGATTGTGTCTGCAAAGGCCACATGATGCATACTTGTCTGGTTTTGTGATCAAGAACTGCTCCACTTTCTCAAACTGGTGGATCCTGAAGATTCCCCACGCGTCTTTGCCGTGGGAGCCTGCCTCCTTCCGGAAGTTCGTCGAATAACCAGCGTACTTGATGGGTAGATCCTGGCCGCCCAACCACTCCTCCGAGTGCAGGGCACTGATGGGCTGTTCCGAGGTTGCAATTAGATACTTGTCCGTCTCTGGCTTGTCCTTGCTCTCAGTGACCTTGTACAATTCCTCGTCGAAGTCCGAAAGCTGGGCCGTCTTTGC
This sequence comes from Lojkania enalia, assembly GCA_010094045.1. Taxonomy (NCBI): domain Eukaryota; kingdom Fungi; phylum Ascomycota; class Dothideomycetes; order Pleosporales; genus Lojkania; species Lojkania enalia. The sequence continues at coordinate 81,901 of ML986666.1, forward strand.
CATCTGATCCCTCAGCATGAAGTATGGTGGCTGGTTCGGGGTGTAGCCCTTGTTGAACAGAAACTCCAGGCCGTAGTTGATCAAGGCTTGGTTCAGGAACAATCCGTAGCCCGTAAGGCAGTAGCCCCTGTGTCCAACAATCTTGACCCCCCTCTCCGGATCGAATCCGCTCAGCCTCGTCAGCACGCCATGGTGTGGTATTCCGTCCGGGTTGTGCTCCGCCTTCACGCCTTCTAGCGCCCACGTTCGGTACACAGCATTGTTGTCCTCGTTATCTGAGATCGGGACGCTCTCGTGGACGTAGTTGCCGACGGACTTCACCTTGGCATGGAGCTTGACGAGCTTCTCTGCCGCCTCGTCTTCTTGAGCCTTCTTCTTCTCCTTCAGCTCAGCGATCTGCTTGAGCAAGTGATCGGCATTCTCGCCCTTTTTCTTTAGCGGTCCGACCTGTTTCTGGAGTCCGTTGATCTCGGAGCCGATTTGGGTCGCTGCGTACTGTGCTATTTGCGCGAAAAGTGTTAGCACTATTCCGCGCTTCTAGTTGAATGATTTGAGGAATTTCAAGGTCGGAGGGCACGCACTCTGCCTATGAACCTCAAAATCATTGATGATCTCATCTACAACCTCGACATTCGCGTGCCTCTTCCTCTGGCTCTCGCGAATCTTCTCCGGGTCGCCGCCCCGCTCTTTGATGAAATCGTTGCTATTGTCCCCTCCATTGTCAGTCAGTTTTTTACTTGGACGAAAAGCGCATAAGGTGGAGGGCATGGAGAGGATGGACCAACTTACACGTCCAGCATGTCGTGCTTTGCGTATGTAAATGGGCGGGCGCTAATTGAGGGTATAGAGAAGAAGTTTGGGTTGGTTTCAGAAGACTCAGCGTGGTGTTCAGGTCGCTTGACTCAGGCACGAACCCGCCTTTGCTGTGGCCTGTGCGTTTGGCGGGGCAGTTTATGGCACTCGAGGCGCCTGTGGCGGTGCGCCAAGAAATGAATAACCCCCCTTCCCCAACCCGCGCGCCCTGCGCCCTGACGAGCAAAAAGCATTGACGGCTCGGCGTAATGGGTTCCGAGGGCAAACTGCCGGTATGGGCAAGAATAAAAGATAACCACGTGAAATCGTGGAAAACAGCAACCTTGTGGTCATAGTTTATGAGCTTCCTATTCCAGGCCTTCCGTCCGGCAAGGAAAACGGTGAGAACTCGTACCTGGTCAGCGCCCGTACCTGACACGGTGCCTTTTCCTGATCGAGTCTTGCAGCGGGAGCAACCGAAGAGAATTCCAAGAAGACTTGCAAAGCCGTGCGGCAGCGTTTTCTCTTCATCATCATAACCGTGAATCTGTCTATCCAAGACCGAGGTACGGGTCGTTACCCAAGAATCCAGTAAGAATATGGGACATGCCCAAGAAAGTAAACCCTCCCCCCCCAGAATACAAAAACCAAACACCGAGTTAACAACCATATCTCCGTTATGTTGCGGCAAGGACGTAGCCCACCACAGTATGGGAAACCAAAACCCAAGCCTCTATGTCCGTCTAGATTGAACAAGAAGGGAACGCCAATGTCTAGCCCACTAGGAGCAGCAACGTCGTCTGAACGTTGTTTTCATCCCTGAACACAAGGTCCGCCTATTACATGACCACGCATTTGCTTCCGCCCGCCGGCTCGCCGGGATTCTGGCTCTTCTCGATTTCGGCAATCATGTTGTCGAATGCTTTCTGCACGTTCTCGTTGTACCGCGCGCTCGCCTCGGTCCATGCGCACTTGAACTCCTCGGCGAGCGCTTTGCCATCTTCCGGAGTGACTTGGCGCTGCTCGGGGCGCAGGTCGGACTTGTTGCCGACTATCACGAGGGGAACCCAATCGGTGCCCTGTATGAGAGATGATATATTAGCACTGTCGCGAGACTTTCAAACCCAGAGTCCAGTATTGTCGGCGAGGCTCCAAGCCGGGAAATTAAGGAAATGCAGGGCAAATCGGAGCGCTTACAAGGTGATTGAGGATCTTGTCCCGGATGATCCTGGCCATTTCGAAGCTCTGCTTGCTCGCTACCGAGTACACAATCATGTAGCCATGGATGCCGATGAAGTGTTTGGAGTTGAGAATACTGTATTCATCCTGAAATGGAGCGAAATCGTCAGTCGCCCCGTCCTCAAGAGCCTCAGCTTGAACGCTCAAACACACAGCGAGGAGAAGAAAGGAAAAGGGACGAGTGAAGGGCAGATGCGTATGCCGCAGCAGTATGGAGGGTGGGATGGGTGGGTGGGTGGGTGTGGGCCAGACGCATGCAGCGCATGGCGGCTGGGGGAAGAAAATGTGGGGTGATGGAAAAGAAAAAATGGCAAATGTACCTGTCCAGCAGTATCGATGATTTCGGTAGCAAAGTCCTGGTTCTTGTAGCGGATGATTTTGCTGAAAGTGTTCTCAATTGTCGGGTAGTAGCTCTCGACAAAGTGGCCGTCGACGAATTGGACCGTCAGACTCGACTTGCCTGTGGGGAGCGCACCGTTAGAGCTTCTTCTGTGGCCGCGGACGAGACCTGAGCACGCGCGTGTGCCCAGTGCTACTCACCGACAGCCCTGCTGCCCACGATGGCAATTTTTCTCTGCTTTGGTGCCGGCATCTTCTTGCTCGCGGAGAGAGAGGCTCTGGAGGCGGCGGAGCGGGTCGCCAGAGTAGATGACGGTTGAGGGCCGGACGGACTGGATGGGATTGACTCGTGAGATGCTGATGCCTAAGAGCTACTGTACGCTTGCTCTTCCCCCAGCCAACTGCAGCTAGCTCTGGTAGACCTGCTTAGGTGCCAGCTCGGGATTCCGCCGTCACGCCCGCAGACGCGCGAGGGCCTCTTGCCGAGGGTGTGCGGTCCTGACTGACGACTATGGACCGGGTGACGGTGGTGGTGATGGCGCCCTGCAGAGCACGGATGGACCGATACACTCGACGAGAGGCTATCTAGGCCGAGTATCGTGAAGTGACAGAGGACGACGAACGGGGTGTGTGTCACCCAAAAAAACATGTGTATATATATAAATATATATATATATCTGTATCAAAGCTATAGCGTCATCCTGGCGCCGGCTGCGATGATATATCCACGCGGTGGTTGGGCTCGGGGCGGATTCACATCAGGTAATGGAATGCTAAAAGGATGCGCCCAAGCTTCACACCGTCTTCCTTTCACGCACACGCCTGCTACGCCCATTGCGCTCACTACGTCCGCTGCAGCTGGGCACACGGTACATCGACGCTGCACGACAAAGAAAGGGATGCCCTCGGTGGCATCGACATCCCTTCCCGCCTCCCCGAGAGCCTTTACTTGATAGTACTCTAGTTACTTTATCCGCCCGCCAAAGTGCCTTTCACATGCTGCTCGCCGAAAGCATCGTCGTCGCCCAGGATGCGCCGGCCCGCCCGCTGCATCGAAGGCCGCCAGAAGAATCCGCAGATTGCTGCGCCGTCGGCACGCAGGGGGTTCACGATATTCGACAGAGGCCGTTTTTATATTTAAATAGCCATGCAAGCAACCGCAAGCCATCGCGTCACGGCAACCGAGTCGCTGGGAACCCGCCATTCAGCCCTAAACGCAAACTCCCCGTTCCTAGACTTTAGGCATCGTGGCAAATCGCGATCCATGCTTCCAACTTCCTACTTGGTCGGCCGCTGCATGTGCTCCCCTGCCTTGGCTACCTTAAGGTACAAAGGAAAAATACCGTCTGCTATAAAGCCTAAAAGATCCCGAGGGCCAGGCTTGCTCACTTTAGCCCTCCCCCATATTTGCTTGTGAACCAACGTCTGGCACATCTGGGGAAGAAACTTCTCAACCCGGGTATCATGCTGCAGCAATTACCCCAGCCAAACGCCTGCCAATGACGCAAATCACCAAATGAACCTCTTCCCCTTTCCAACTTCCGAGAATATATCCACGCCCCTCGAAATACGTGTCATGCCCCAACAACAAACCCGCCCTCCCATAGTAATCTACGACTCCGCCTTCTCCAGCTTTTCCACAACGAGCATCAGCCGCAGCGTGAAATTACGCCACGTCTCCCGCCCTTCCTCCCCCTCGAACTGGCTCGTCATCCGATCGACCTTCTCGTTGTAACTGACGAATTCCTTGATCTTCTCCACCAATGCATCCATCTTGTGTCCCGGCAGTCGTTTGCTGACCTTGCGCCGCACCATCTCGTTCAAGCAGAGATTTCCAAGGAGAACAGTAAGATAGCCGATTGCTACGTTCGTTTGAGACTCTTCCAGAGAATCGGCCTATTGCAAGATCAGCATTGCGCAACATCACTGTAGGCGCCGAATAAACACACCTGAGCAGCTCGTTCCGATCCCTCGAGGAAGGTCATTGCCAACGCATCAATAAGTTCGTCACTATCGGCCGTCACGCTTCTCCTCGCCTGGTCGCTAAACTCCGCAAGATTAATCATGGCCCCAAGGCAGAGTATCAAACTCTCCAGCATTTCATTTCGCTGCTCCGCATCCACCTCGCGCCCCAATAACGTGAACCTGTGACTGATTGCCCTGGTCAGTGGCTGGACAAACGCTGGCCCAGCAAATGCTTCACAAGCTTTTGGTTTGTTGTTCGTGAGAGTCATGCAGAGGCGTACAGCCAACTTGATCGGTGAGGCGCCGCTAGTGTCGAAGAGGACGGGCATCATTTCCACCAACCGTCGCACGATATCATTAGACCACGTTGCTTGCTTTGACAACGACGCAGCCTCCAGGACTGAAAATGCAAGGTTCAAAACCATATAATCTTGGGATGTGGCTACGCCCCCCTTTAGCCGCTCGCACGGCGCGGAGGATACGCGGAGGAGCTTGCCCACAATGTCTTCGCTGATAAGGGCCTCCGTACTGCCGGCTTTTCGAAGGCCAAGAAGGATCAGCTCCAATGTCTTCAAGGCCACAATCTGCGGCGACACCTTCTTCGGTGTTTCTACTGACCAGATGGGTGAACCTTGAACGAGCGTCCGGACTCTTGTCACAGATTCTCGTCCAACCTTAGACATGTTAGTCTTTCGTTCCTTGGCAATTCTGCTGATATCTGTATCAATCTCTAGGAGATTCCAAACCGTTGCCATGCCGACAGATTTGTGTATCTGCTCGAGTAACGTAGTACTGGCGGCGGATTGCACAAGGAAAGCTATTGCGACAATAGTGGTAAAGTCGAAGATGATCTCGCCGGTCGACGTTATACTCCTAAGAAATCGCTGGGCTAGGGCGGAATTTAGAAGCTGTTCAATGAACTCCTCTTCGGCCATTTGAGTGCAAAATTCAATCATCGCACTCCGCCGTACCGAACTTCCCAGACCTCCTTTTCCTGATATGTCATCGATTGCCGTCTGTGCCTCCATTTGAAACTTCTGATTCTGTCCCTGCTTACGAAGTTCATGGATGCCTCGAACTTGGCTCGCGGGGTCATCCTCATCGTCGGAATCGGGGTTTGGAGCGTTGTTCGAAAGTAGACCAACAGAATCGTCAATTCCCATAGCCAAAAATAGCCCATCTTCTAGGTTGGCCTCCTCAAGATAGGACCTCTGACTCGCGTAAGTGACTCTGGCACCGCTATTTACGTGTAGAGTGTTCTGTAAAGTCTGCGAGTCCGATGGGTTTGTAGGGTCCACATCCATGTCATCAACCGCATTGGTAGTGGAACTAGGGGCGTTGAAAGTTGTCTGGGGTGCCTCCATAATGTCCTCCTCTGCATCTTCGTCACTCCCACTATCGTCCTCTTCTATTGGTGCAGCTTGGATAAGCGTGTCTATCAACCTGGGCTTACGTGAATAGGCAGTCCGAGGAATATCTGATGATGATCTTGCCAATGTGGCAGTCGTACTACCAGGGCGGCGATCCGTCAATTGCAATCTCGAAATAGTCGGCATCCCTGGGGTTCCAGAATCCGATGTGTCTCCTAACAAATTGCCGAACATTTCTCGTTGACGAGGGGTAACAGATCCAGACATATTAGGCTTATTGGGCCGAGTCAAAGGGGTCGAAGGATTTCCTATATCGTACATTGTTTCATCCTCCAAATCAGTGACTACAACTGCTTTAGGGGCCGGCGGAGGCTTCGGTAAGGACTTGGGCGCAGATCTGACTGCAAGCATTCCGTGGAGCTTCGCAGGAGAAGATTGACCCTTTACTATGGGAGGCAGAGAGGATGATGGCCCAGTCCGTATCCTAGTCCGGCTCGGCTTATTGACAATTGCATCGTTCGAAGTAGGTCCGACTGGTTTCGTAGTATGCTTCACAGTTTTAGGTGGTACATGGCCTGGAGATAGGCTGCTTTGGTTCTTTATAATTTTATGACCCCGCGCAGGAACCGCACTCTCCTCGTTATTCTCTATGATAGCGCCGTCACGGCGTGTAGCCGTTGACAATTGGCTGGAGCCCTGCCTCTTCCGCTTCTTCGAACTAGTTGATTCATCTGAATCAATTTGTAAGCCCGGTGAGAGCTGACCAGAGCCTGGTGCTGTGGTAGGGGATTTCGGCTGCGGGAATGGTGCAGGACGAGGTCTTCGTGGCGTGCGCAGTTCATTGTCAGATGGGACATCGAAAATGTCAACTTCGGCAGAAGGTTTGGCCGAATCCTTCTTTGGTGGGAGGCTTATATTACTCTTAGTTTTCTTGTGTGAAACTGAAGGCAATGGAGCAGGAGTTGTTGCTCGCGATAGAACCTTGGGCTTGGAGGCTGGTGGTTTCGCTCTTTGGGTTGCTTTCTGTTGCCCACCCTGCGATCCGGATGGGACCTTGGGAGTCTTCGCTCGCGGTTGAGGCATTGCTATTGGATTGTCTGATGAGATGTTTTGCGATCCTTCGTTCTTCGGCAGGGTCTTGGAAGATTGAACAGGCCGGCACAGTGTCTCTGACTTGTGTGACGACTTTAAGCCCTTCATGGGCCGCCGCTTGGGTAGAGATGCCTCATCTCCGGAAGATGGCACCTCGAAGTCATCGACCGGGGGGTTCTTCTGGAGCGGCTCCTTCCTCGTCGGCACGGGCGTCGGCGCGGGCTGTAATACATCGTCGTCCGAGGGTACATCGAAGATGTCGTGAGTCGTGGGAGATTTAAGGGACTTTGCGTGAGGCGCGCCGGACGTACTCCGCTCGCCAACTGCCGATGCTGTCCTTTGTAACCGTCCGTTTAACGCTGTATGCTTCCGTGGCCGCTCGGGAGACGGCGCGTCATCGTTCCAGGAAATGCTCGTGGCAGGCCGCGCCGATCTACCATAAGTCGCGAGCTTTTTGCGGCGGTCGGTCGTCGTAAAGGCGGAGGACATAGCCATCACCATGGGGGCGGAATCAAAGCCCGTGGGGTTGTGGACTGCAGGGAATTATTGGGCGCGCATGCTATTTCGAGCGATGGCGAAAAGGCGAAACGTCGACGAGAGACGTGGGAAGCACAGAGTGCCGGCAAGCGCCTAGGAGCCAAACCGCACAAGAGATCAAAGGCCACGGGTCGGCAGAAGAATGTTTTGGTTTGGCTGTTTTGGGTGATGCCGTGAAAGCGAGCGTCTGCATGAGCGCAATGACGGAGGCGGTTGTGTTGTGGCTGCACAGAATCCCTCAAACGGCCCACAGACTCGGAAGCAGGGTCTGAGCGAGGGCCTGCCAAGCCGCTACCCACGAACGCGGAAAGCGTCAACTTCTGGGTGATGGAGTTCGCCGATGGTCACGAGCCTGGGCCTCCAGTGCCATTCTGCCTTGTCGTCACCGTTCTTTCTCAGTTTTACCGCTTGTCCCGTTTGTCCATGAGCGATTGATGCTCGAGTCCCCCTTTAGTCATTGTATAGCACTCAAGATATAGTATTTTCAAATCATTTACCCAATATAGAGCCGCCCCCCCGTGCCTCAAAGCTCGAATCGCCGTTGACCCAAATGGCTTCAGGACCCCATAACCAGGCTCCCTCCAAGAGCGTAGGCCCAGAGTACCGGCCAGATACACAGAAACCCATGGCAACGGTTTCCACTGCCCTATCCCATGAAAATGTTCATATCCTGCCCCAAACGCCGCAGTTGATAGCGCTGCTAACGTAAGATCGTGGACTAACAGCCTGCTATAGAGGGATTAACGAGATTACAGGATGATTCGAGACAAGAACACTGGGCGGGCCGACTTTATTTTTTATTCTAACCGTATCATTCGATTGCTAGTTGAAGAAGGCCTCAACCACCTTCCTGTCGTGGAGCAGACCATTACTACCCCAGTGGGCCGGACGTATTCCGGCGTCAAGTTTGAGGGTAAAATATGCGGTGTATCTATCATGCGTGCCGGCGAGGCTATGGAGCAGGGTCTGCGAGATTGCTGTAGGTCAGTAAGAATCGGCAAAATCCTCATCCAGCGTGATGAAGAAACCTCGAAGCCCAAGTTATATTACGATAAGCTGCCTGAGGATATTTCCGATAGATGGGTGCTGCTGCTCGACCCTATGCTTGCCACAGGTACGAAACATTGTTCTCAAAGGTAACGTCTGAAGCTAACACTTAGGAAAGGCGGATCTGCTCTTATGGCTGTTGAAGTCCTCATCGCTCGAGGCGTACCGGAGAACCATATCCTATTCTTGAACTTGATTGCCAGCCCGGAGGGTGCAAAAAACTTCGCTGAGCGCTTTCCTAAGGTCAGAGTGGTCACCGCGTTCGTAGATATTGGCTTGGACCAGAAGAAGTAAGTGAACCATGTTGAAAATCGCCAGCATCGAAAGCTGATTCTCGCACGCAGCTATATTGTTCCAGGACTTGGAGATTTCGGTGATCGATTCTACACTATGTAGACTATGACAGCATATAATACTAAGAATATCGACCCTAGACCCTGGAACAGAGTCAAGGTATTAATACTGCGCTATCCTATTTCGTTGGATCCACAATGCTGTGCCTCAAGGGCGTATGGCAAACTGAACTAGTGCACTAGGTAATGACAAATGAATAGGTTAACATATCAATTTCAATGTCCGAGCAGTTTGCCATATACGATTTTACCTAGATCCGATCGCATATAGCAATGCCAAGAGATAACTGGTATACCCCAACGCCGTAATGTAACCTGCTTTTATCCCTTGCTCAGATAACCAATGTGTTATACATGTAAAGCACAACGATAGAATGTTCTCATTCGTCGTCGGCATATTCACCCTCTGCGTCTAGGTCGTCTTCTACGATGAAGCCGTCGTTCAAGCCTTCCCCGTCTCCACCTCCACCGCCTATAGGAGTAGGTCTCGCTAGCGCTCCGCTCCGATTTACGGATCGTGATGTGGCTGCGCCGGCGGCGGCTTCCTTAGCGACAGCATCGCAGGCATCAATCCAGTCAGCGTATACGTCGACGGGCGCAGAAAGATCTGCGACTCGTCAGCCCTCAAGTCCTCACCAAGTCTTGGAGAAGGAAAATTACAGTTAATGTTCGTCTGGAACGTCTGTCCGCATACTTTGCACTGCAAGTTCCCAACCCCAGTCTTTTTGTCTATCGTGACGGACACGGAGTTCTCATGGTTGCAGAAGAGACACTGAAAGGTTGTAGGAAGCTTCTCTTTCTACAGAAGATATTAGCAACATATTTTGGAGACTAAAAAATGTTCCGCGCACCTTCTTGGGGCCCTGCGGCTTGCGAGACGACTTCTTTCGCTTTCCCTACAATATATGAGCCTTGTCGCGGAGTGAGGATGGGGGGCTTGCCGACCATTGTGAATTCAATATACAGCAGGTAAGCTTTGGTGTTGGCGCGCGGCGTTCGCCTTGAAGATGGAAAGGTGCTTTGTGGTGCAGCTCGACGACAAGGCCAAACGTTCCAAGGTTGGGCGTGAATGCGCGCTGGTGGTGAGCTCCGATGCCGAGGCGGCTCACCGCCCTCGCAGTTGCTCAATGCGTCGATAAGCCCCGCCAATCACCGATAGGCAAACCTGTAGTCACTAGGCCAGTCGTCACCTGGCCGCCTCTCTCCCTCCCCTCCCTTCCTCTCCTTGCTCCCTTCTGATTTCTCTCTCTTCATCGAACAGATTTGTCCATTTCCTTCCTCTGAGAACCTATAGGGAGGGGGTTTGGCCGCTATTTTCGCAGCTTGCTTCTGTATCTAACTAGACATTCTCACAGCTACCATAACCCTTCTACTCCCCACCCACACACCCCCGCAATCAACACGTCTTTGTCTTAAGACTTTGGCGGAAGCAGGCGGAGTGGTCACACTAGATACTACGCTCCCCACTTTCTAGCTGTCTTTGTTCATTATTTTGAAAGGATCACGGACAAACATGTCTACCGAGAGTTCGCATGAAACTCTTCTCAAAGAGCTCCTGGAGGGCATGAATGCGCTTCGGAGGGAAAACGCGCAACTCGTCGCCACCGTAGACGGAATCAACGGGCGTGTAAATATGCTTGCCGGCGTCAAACAGCTACAGGATGAAGCCGCAAGTGTAGGCTCAAATGGCATTTCTAAGGAGGAGAAGGTACAGGAGGTGAAGCGTGAGCAGACCGTAGAAGCTGTTAGTCAGCAGTATGATCAATCGCCGGCCCAAGTCGCTCCCTCCCCTCGAAGGGAGAGCTTTTCAAAGATATCAAAGATCATCTTGACTTCGTACCCCGGCCAAGCCGGCGTTGATCCGTTGCCCATGAACTGGGGTCACAAAGACTTCAGCGTGAGAGGACCCGTTGTCGTATCTAGACACCCGAGCACAATCCGTAGACGTAACGGTATGTTCCACCCACGCGTATGGTTCAGTATGTTCGCTAACACAACCAAGCAATTGGTGCCCATGGAGGCTCATACTCCATTTACCATGCTCTCGCCGTAGCCAGCAAGAACCTCGATGTGGACCACAAACCCGACTTCACCAACACTGAACCTGCAGCCCAAATCGGGCCCTTCCCGCAATGGAGCGACAAGAAGAAAATCGTTGCCATGGATCCAGTGGGCCATCTTTCCCCTTGGCTGTTCAAGGATGTGATGCAGAAGGAGGATATTGAAATCCGACCAACGATAGCCATCACTCGGGCCCATATGAAGCTCCCAGAACTGGAGACCAGTGTGCAGAAGGGTCGCCTCGTGCCCGACGGAAAAATATGCTTGAACGAAACCGGAGAGCTTGCTGTGACCAAAGTTGCTGTGGAGCCTGTGTGGTATCTTCCAGGGGTGGCAGAAAGATTCGGCATCGGTAAGTGGCTTTTCGGGTATATCGCACCGGTATTGACGACGCTTTGGCTGACGGATACCACTAGACGAGGGCACTCTCCGTCGATCGCTGTTTGAGGAGACAGGCGGTTCCTATCCTGAGCTTATCACTCGCCATGATATCAAGCTCTTCCTCCCTCCAATCGGCGGGCTGACAGTTTATATATTCGGTGATCCGGCAAAGATGGCCGATCCAAACGTCCGCCTCGCTCTTCGGGTCCATGATGAGTGCAATGGCAGTGACGTCTTCGGCTCCGATATCTGCACATGTCGACCCTATCTAATCTTTGGTGTCGAGGAGGCCGTCAAGGAAGCACAAAAGGGCGGCAGCGGTGTTGTCATCTATTTTAGGAAAGAGGGACGAGCACTTGGCGAGGTGACCAAGTATCTTGTATACAACGCCCGGAAGCGAGGGGACGACCGAGCCAGCGAGTACTTCAAGCGAACGGAGAACATTGCGGGAGTCAAGGACATGAGGTTCCAGGCCCTGATGCCGGACGTGAGTATCCATGCCCCTGTTCTCGCTCCTAGCTGTAGCTACAAGACCTTGTCCCTGCCGATCTAAGTACCGGTACTGACGATCACACCACGACAGATTCTTCACTGGCTCGGCATCACTAAGATTGATCGTATGCTGAGCATGTCCAAGTAAGTTTCGCCTCCACATTTCTGCAGCTAGCCCCTCCCCTCCCCGCCCTCCGCTTACTACGGATCATATCATACATAACGACGGTCTGACGGGTGGCGTAGCATGAAGCACGATGCGATAGTCGAACAAGGTATCCCGATCCACGAACGTGTCCCCATTCCCGATGAGATGATTCCGGAGGACAGCCGTGTCGAGATCGACGCCAAGATCCACGCTGGCTACTGTAAGTCATTCTCTCAAGAATTAGCAACAATCTCCGCTTGCAGGGAGCTCCTCCCAAAAAGAAGGGAAAAAAAAAAAAAAAAAAAAAATTCGGATCATCGTTTTCTCTTTTCTTGTGAACCGAAATGCTAACGTGAAAATTCTCTTGCAGTCACGACGGGTACGGTGATGTCGCTAGAGGAGCTAGCAAAGGTTAAAGGCCGCGGTTGGGAAGACATCGACGTAGGTTTCTCCCCAGTTCGTTCCTAACACTCCCTTCTTACCTTTTTTTTCTTTTCCATCATCCGCGAGGGGAAATGAGCCGTGCTGACTCCCAATCATAGCATTGAGCGATGGTGTTATTAGGGGGGGGCCATAGGTTGAATATGAATGGTTGTGGAGGATGTGGTCACCTGGACACTTTCATGTAGGCCGCAATTGGCTTTTACTACTTATAAGCATGACTTCAACTTCTACGCGCCGTTTCCGCGGTACTGCGCTCGCTCGCGTAGGTACGCATCGGGTCTTTGGGCCATGAGGACAAGCAACCAAGCAAAAACCGCAGCGGCAGCAGCGACAAGGTATGAGTACCCCACGGCCAAAGCCGATAAGGAAATAAAATAAAATAAAACAAAATAAATTGTCTGAATTCATTTTTTGCCCGTCTTTGTCTCCCGCGGTAAATTCGTGTTGGCATTTCCCGGTTTTTCTCGTAAGCCCGGTTGGTATTTGCTTCTGCCGCGATACAATCATGCCGATGGCGCTTTCAGCACTATGCGCCGCTGACGATGGTCTCTCACCGATGGAAATATCTCACTCTGCCTAGTTTCTACGGCCGTCCACGTAGGAAAATTGGTCGAAAGGGGATTCGGCGCCGTCTAAATGGGACATACCCTTTCTGTCTTCCTGGACGTGCGTCCCCTCGCATCACGCACGCATCTGCAACAGCGCTTCTGCATTTCAAGCCGCTCGCTCACCAGGGACCTGTCTATCCGTCAATCTGTCTAGTACTGCTCACTCATCTGCTCGACCCCCACTAAACGCGGAATTATAGAGCAAAATAACACCATCAAGGATCCCATTCAGTAACGCGCTACCTCCCTCTGATATCGTGCATACCAAACCACATTCTTCCCTGTTCTCCTTATTTACGTAGCCACACTCACGCTTAGATTCATACATACATTCATAGTTTGTTAGTTAATTTTCAAACCCGGCCGGCACGTACCGGAGCGGCCCGCTTGGTCTCGACCGCCCTCGCCTCCCACCTCATCCACATTCATCTATGGCCCAGACGCTACACCCGTACTAAACTTCGGGATATACATATATGACATCTGTAGGTGGGAAACGAAAAACGCACATGCGTGCAGTCGAGAATTCGACAAGAACTTGAATTCGAACTCGACACGTGAGATGGCCAGGTCTAATCCCGTCCAGAGGTCTTGATATGCAGGTAGGATGGGAAGGTGGCGGATATACCGAACGGCAGTGCGTCCACGAGTACGAAGTCAGTTAGCATCTAGTGTGCTTATGTATCTATATCAGTGTGTATATGTGGATTTACGGGATGTGAGTGAGTGGGACGGGAAGGGTAGGGTAGGCCCACTATGCGGGCGTGGCTGGATGTGGTGTTGCGGAACGACGGACGGGGTGTTGTAGGGACGCTGTTTTCGGGAAGAGATCAGCGGAAAGGGAAGGACAGCGAGGGCGATCTGCGGTCTGGCTAGATAGACATGGCTGTGGTCTTCTGCGGGGATTATTTTTTTTACCACACACGGTTTGAGAGCGGGCATTGTGGTATGAGAGGGGGAGAGCAATTTTTTTCCTCGGTGGTGTGATGGGTTGCGCTGGAAATGTATACCATTGCGACTCCTGGGGCTTTTCTCTTGTGGTGTTAAGGTTTGGCGGTTGATGGGGGAATTGATTGATGGACTATGGCTATGGCTATGGCTATGGTGCTGGTAGTAGAGCTGTCACCGTCGACTTGTTAACCTTAACCGCCGAGCTGGTGCATCCGGAAGTGGTACATGTGCGATGAATTAGTATATGTGGCTAATGCTGCTCTTTCATAACGGACTGGGCAGCATGGCATAGGCTTGCCTCTAGGCTGCATCCGACGTGCAGTACATGGAACTACTAAATCAGCTGGTCGATGTATACTCGGGACTTGAAGACGCGTCGTCCGAGGTCGTGTTCAGAGGCGAGACTCGAGACTCGAGACTCGAGACTCAAGACCCGAGACTCAAGACCATCAGGGAAAACCACTGCCGGGATCTGTACAAAGCGCAAAGTTGCGTGAAGTGAAGCTTGTGTCTCGTCTCGTGGAAGCGGCTCCGCCCCACTCTGGAGGGACAGGAGCTGAGGGCAGAGTTATGCCGAGAATCAAGCAGATTCAATCTCCCGAGGCGGCGGTGGGGCGGAGGAAAGGTTACAAATCAGAGTCATAGATAGCAGCTCCTAAAAGCCTTCATATGGATATAACTAATGCCGAGGATGCTGAGGGCATGGTGAGACGGGCAGCGGTCGTTGGAGGCATTCAACGAGTGGTTATGCGCCCACACCCGCCCCCGACGTGGCCGCCGCTTAATCGTTGCAACGTGGGAATGAGGGCGGATAGAACTCAGCAGTCGACGAGAGGACGGTTAAGAAGCCAAACGAGCTACGATGCGATGATGGATGGATCAAAGGAGTGACGAGTGGGAGACGAGGCTCGTGTTGTGTTCTTAATGTCCGGGCGAGTCGCACGAAGGAACTGGAAGGCGACTGTACCTGCCGCTTCGCAATGGAAAATTGTGTGCCGCAATGCGTATGTGTGAGCGTGAGCTGGAATCCACCGCCGGCGCCGTGCCGGAACGAGGGGACCGGGGACGATGGCACAGGCCGACGACATCGTAAACCGCAACCGTCATACCATGCCATACGTATCCCGTCCATTGTCGGTGGCACGCACCGTCTCGTGATCCTAATCGATAGCTAGATAGTGGAGGATAAGGCAGAAGGGCCCTCAGCCCTTTTTGGAAGCCCACAGCGCCTGGCCCTGGGAAATACCAATAATAGTGTGGCTGTTTTTTTGCTCTCCCGGAGTCCCCCATCCCAACATACAGTACATACGCATCCATGACGGATGCATTTGTTGAATGCGCGCCTCGCCCAGCCGGTTCGACAGCCATCAGAGAGCGTGACCCTGCCAGCCTCCCAAGGATCCCGCACTCCCGACAAACAAGTGCTGATGCCAATCAGGGGCGTCTTGCCTCAATAACTCAGTCGCTGGATACGGCTGCCTGTCCGGGGCCTGGGAGGTGCCACTGGTGACCAAACGATCGAATGGTGGCTGCTTTCCTGGTTTTTCCAGGGAGCCAGCTCACGCCTGCAGCAAAAGGCGAGTCTAGAGAGATGAACTGAGACGGTCGTGTGTCGGCAGCCAGCGAGTCAGAGCGTATGAACGGATGACAGCACAGTCGGCTACCTGCGTGTTTTTTAAACGGTCCACGTTTTCTGGCCTCATGCAGTTGCATGCAAACCAGGGCCAGAAGTCATAGAGCAGTGTGGAGTGGGGAGGACCGGCTGCTGATGCAGCTGGCGCCGACAGGGGTTTCCTTGCCCGTGCAGGGGCGTTTCTGAGCGCGGTAGTATGGGGTGAATGGCGTCTGGGCGTGGGCCGCTGGGACACATTATTACTGCGGCATCATCCAGTCTACTTCTACTCTCGCCATTCTAGCTGAAAACCCACACCCCATCTAATTCCCTCGACTCGACTTCAATACACCATTAATTACAACAGCCGCCATGGCCAACAGCAGATACTATATGTCTCTCCCCACACCGGCACCTCAGCACAAATCAGGCGCCAGCCGCCGTCCGCCTCTTACGCCATCGACCGTCTCCTCGCCATGCCTCACGACCGGAGTCCCAGTCACAACCCGAAGAGACTCTGGATCGAGTAGTCCAACTAAGGCTTCGACTCTACTCGCCAAGGTTGCTTCCCACCCAGGCACGCCGAAGGGAGAAACTCCAACAAGTCCTTTGCCATCCCCATCGGCTAGGACTGCCGAGATGCAATCAAGCCCATTCTTCACCCCGGAGCGGCCGTCTGTCTGGAGAAGTGAGAGTGCTCGATACGTAAGGCAGTATAAGCACCAAGGTGAGCTCTCCTATGGCGTCATGCAATCTAAATACCAATGCTGATCATGGTCAAGACGGTTACATCAGCTTCCCGGATTTTGAGAAGTTCTCTCCTAATCTATATGAGAGCCAGAGCCAAGAACATACCGCTGTTAAGACATGATTGGACCCTGGAAGATAACAGAAGAAGAGAAGAGAAGAGCTGTACAGATGAACAAGCGGAGCAGTAATTCCACATCGTAATATCAAAGTACATACCAACCTCACATATCACACCACGAACCCATCTCAGGAAGAGTACCCAATTTCCTAATGAGGCTGCGGCAGTGGGGAGACCATCCACCAAAGCAAGAGGAGGCGCAGCCTTCACGGACTGCATACGCATAAAGAAGGCGTGAGACACCCTTAGTCGACTAGAACGGTGACGACAACCCAAGCTAAGGAAGGCGGAAAACGGCGTTGGCAGACACGCCGATTCTAGACCTCGGCCATTCCTACGTGGAGGACTCATTAAAGGAGATCCAGAAGCCTGCGCCACTGTGGTCCATTGCTGTGTCATTCAAAGGATTAGTGGAAGTCAATTGGTTGCGGTGGGAAAGCTCGGATGAGGGAAGGAACGGAGGATTATGGCGGTGTCATTTAATGTGTCCCTGGCGAAGCGAGATACGACTGCCATGTCCATTCCAGTCTCCATAGCATACAAGGAGCCTAGTAATATTAATGTCAAATGATTGAGAAGAAGCATCGACTGCATTTTTTGCGTGAATAGCGTGCTGTTTCTGAATTTGCCCTCTGTAGAGGTGCAGGAAATTGGGAACACGACCGAAAGTTGAATAGCTATAATTACATCTTGCAGGATGACCTAATAGATGTTGATCGAGAACCGCGAGTGGTCTACTCCCACGCAAAATACATGGCATGATGCAAGACGCTGTCGAGACAACGTTGGAGTGAGGTGTCTGATCGGCCGTATTTCGGGA
The DNA here is from genome assembly GCA_010094045.1 of Lojkania enalia. Classification (NCBI taxonomy): domain Eukaryota; kingdom Fungi; phylum Ascomycota; class Dothideomycetes; order Pleosporales; genus Lojkania; species Lojkania enalia. The sequence continues at coordinate 99,020 of ML986666.1, forward strand.
CAGATTTTCGTGATTAGTCAGTGCACTGCCAAGGCCACACGCTAAGCGAACTATCAGTCGATTTTGCATTCCATTTCGCAGACTCGCTTCCATTGAGGACAACCACCAGCCCCACGACGCCCATCAACTCACGTCGCAATCATGGCTGTCGGCAAGAATAAGCGTCTTTCCAAGGGAAAGAAGGGTATCAAGAAGAAGACCGACACCTTCGCGAAGAAGGACTGGTACAACGTCAAGGCCCCGGGTACTTTCCAAATTAGAGAGTAAGACCTCTAGCCCACGTTCTCAATAACTCAAAGATCCTCAATGGGCTCGATACTCACGGTTTCTCTCGCGCAGTGTCGGAAAGACCCTCGTAAACCGCACCACCGGTCTCAAGAACGCCAACGACGCCCTCAAGGGCCGGATATTCGAAGTTTCGCTCGCCGATCTCCAGAAGGACGAGGACCACGCCTTCCGCAAGGTCAAGCTCCGAGTTGACGAGGTCCAGGGCAAGAACTGTCTGACCAACTTCCATGGCCTCGACTTCACCTCCGACAAGCTCAGGTCGCTCGTACGCAAGTGGCAGACTCTCATCGAGGCCAACGTCGTTGTCAAGACCACCGATGACTATCTCCTCCGCCTCTTCGCCATCGCCTTCACCAAGCGAAGGCCGAACCAGATCAAGAAGACCACATACGCTGCTTCCTCTCAGATTAGGCAAATCCGCAAGAAGATGACTGAGATCATGACACGGGAGGCTAGCTCGTGCACCTTGGCTCAGTTAACCCAGAAGCTCATCCCTGAGGTTATTGGCCGCGAGATTGAGAAGTCCACGCAGGGCATCTACCCTCTCCAGAACGTATGTGCATAAGATGGAGGATTTTTCGGGCGTAGAGCTGACGTACTTTTAGGTTCACGTACGAAAGGTTAAGCTCTTGAAGCAGCCTAAGTTTGACCTTGGCGCTCTTCTTGGTCTCCACGGCGAGTCCAGTGCTGACGACTCCGGTCAGAAGGTACATCACTTTCACTCATAATATATGTTATTGGAATACATCTAACATGTGCTGTAGGTTGAGCGGGAGTTCAAGGAGCAGGTTCTTGAGAATGTATAAGCGGTCTGGTTGAACAGGCAAGGGGTTCTGGGTCTCGTCAACTTCTTCGACATGATATGGGCATTCTCAAGGTGTTATGTTTACAAAATAAATGGATAAGCATAACCCTCAATACCTCCAGGTGGCAGTGATGGCGTGCATGGGGTACGATGGGTCCGCATAATGGTGTTCATGTGTCGGTGCGGAAAAGTGCAAATTTCGAATGGATTTCAAACTGTTACTTGGCCCTTGCTACGCCATTCACTCTACTGACGGACAGTGAAAACTCACACGTACGACAACATATCCCGTGTTGGCCCACGAGCTCTACATGCGTCCTATCCTTTTCCGCGTTCGCATACTGATTTTCAATGCACAATGTTCCACGTGAAATTTTCTTGCTTCTCGTACCTGAAACGCTTCGGGTACAACACTGGATAGCAAGTAAGTTAAGGCGCTCCACAAGTCCTGGCCATACTCGCTAGCCCTACTACCTTGTTACCTTGTTTCTGATCGACACCCGCCATTCTCTCCGGAGTCTTACTCCGTTCAACGTCCTATATTCCGCCAACTACTCTTTCCATGTTGTCCTCCTGTGGCTCAAGAACAATAGTCTGTTTAACCCTACCATTCATAGCTGCTTTCCTGTCAGATATAGCGACTCGGGTTGGCCTCTGTCGTCCCTATTACCCCGTTGCCAAACAGGGATGCGGACAATCATAATAATAATAATGATAATGGTCACGGGAAGCGCTATTTTGTGGCTCTTTTCCCCGCCTCAACCGTTGCGCTGGAAACCGGATCGGCAGCGAATAGCATATAGGAAGGATCATCAAAGCAAAGTGTAGCGCAGACTTACAATGTCACGAGTCGCAATATGCAAGCAAGCACTGATGATGATGATTCCTTCGTTCCGGTGCGGAAACCGATGCAGCATACGTAGACATAAGCACTTTACATCATCTTGCAGATGTTGCTATGCACGCTTGCTTCCAACGAATCTTGTTTGCGATGGAGATGTACTGGTACGTGGTAGATTGCTCAGCTATGATGAGGCCTTTTTCGTTGTGGGCTGACTGGACTTTACTGTTTTGAATTGGGCCGGGGTTGTTGCGAGGCGACAATGGATCCGCGTCTATATCTCACGGAGATGGTGTCGTGGTGGCGTATACCCCACCGACCTCCCATCCGATATATCAACGCAATATATCCAAAATGCATTCAACCAATGGACCATGATGATCCGGCGCCCTCCGAGCCCATCCCATCGCGTGCTAGACCGTACACATTGTATCCACGCTGGATATATGCATGTACACACCGTAACCCGCCGCGCGATGCTATGCCATGATTCAGTATTATTCAGTATTCCCGGTAGCCATACTTGGTTACAAACTTTCTTTTGTTCTTGTATGTAGATGGAAGCTCTATACCTACCTACATGCCTACTTGGGTGCGTAGGTAGTGGATAGTACGCACATGACGGTCGCATGCCCCTCCCTCCCTCCCTCCCTCCCTCCCTACTTCGTCCCATCGCCCGAGCTCCTGATCCCATTTCCCCGTTTCCCTCCCTCCACCGTCGTACTACTTCCACACCATACCGTACCATAAACGTACTATACTATACACACGGCTCATGGCCCCAGAGCGGTATGCCCTGTTCCTTCCAAACCGCCACCGTGGGCATTTTCGGGGAATTTAGGAAGTCTGCCAAGCGTCCCTGTCATGTCCGGTAGATACGTTAGTATTAGACAGGACATGCGTGGCGAGCAAAACCGATTCGCCTCGATCGATCGTGATGAGCGCGCTGCGGTACGGGGAAGCGGGCGGGAGAGGTAAGTATACAGTTAGTCTATAGTCTTGCTTTCTTAGCTGTTGTATGGGGCGATTGGCGTTAGCGTCGTGGATGTTTTTCCGTTTCACCGCCTTTTTGACGTCGGCATCGCGTAGTGCGCTGGTGATATGTGTGCGTCGCTAGATTGGTTTGGATTGAAATGGGCTTTTTTTTTGGAAGGGGGGGAATGGATGGGGACTACAGCTCGGCCCACCACGCTAATAGCTCGCTTGATTATGAGAGCTAATGCAAATCCCTGTACATTAACGGAATATAGTGAGGCGGGTGATTCAACAGTAGAGATAGAACATAGAGTTTTACCTATTACTGAGTATTTGGGGGAGCTGGACGATAACGAGGTAGAGGAAGTAAGGTTAAATCGTTGTTATTGTTGAAAAGTGGGTAAAACAGTCGATTGTTGAGGCTACTGGCAGAAGCTACCTATATACTGCTAAACTAGCGATACAGGTGATCATGTAAACAGTATACTTGCTCCTGCCGATCATCTAAGGAGAAAATTGCAATTGCCTCATCTAATAGTTATTAGCTTGTGAACCCGTTTCGAATACGTTGACAGGAGGATACTATACCTCTTGCGATCCTTACTGCTGGATCCTCAGGTCTCCTAACTACCTTTCATCTAATACATATTGCCCTTCTCCCTAAATACCCTAATACAAGCTTAATGGCTACACGTTCTGCGTTAGAACATATCGTAGGAAAACAACGCCAGGACAGGAGCTACAGGACGCTCTTATCGTCAGGTCACTATATAAACGTATTCAGAACACATCAGCAATATATTAGTTTCGATACTGCAGACTTCAGAAAGGACTACCTAAACCTATAACTTCTCCCTTCCTAGAAGCATCAGCTACGAGGTACTGATATGCCTGTTCAGGAGTAAAGTGTTGTGAATCCCTTGACAATGCGCTAGCAACACGATCACATACCAGTGTTACACCAGAGACATGGGCAGAAGTTCGAAATGCTTGTCGGCGTCTTCAAAGAACAGAACCTAATCTAGCAAGACGCCAATTCTCTAGGTAACGTATTATATATTTACATATGTATAGTTGCTTACTTACTCTCATATTCTCCATAATGCGACAATATATCGATTTAAGGCTGGTACTGCTTGTGCAAGCAATAAACCTCAATTTGCACCCATTATCAGCACTATGGACTAGGAAGAATAGTACAACTAGTTGGTAACATATTGATATTGTGTTCCTAACCCCATATAGACTATTACTGGTGAACAAGTATGGTACATTGGCTGTGCAGCTTTGGGCTAACAAGTAGCTGCAAAGGAAACACATTTCTTAAAGGGCTGAGTGATAAATACTCTATTCCGTATCTCTGAGAGCTAATTACCGATGGAGTATCTGAGGAAGTAGATGAACCAGAAACCTGTGGTGCCGAGGCAACAACCTTACGACTCAAAACTTGCGGTTAGTAATATATTGTGAACGGATTCTAGAGCACCTACTAACCTACCTGTACGATGTTGATCATTCCCAAGGCTATAGACGCCTTATCGCCAAGCCATGCGTGGTCACCGTTGATACAATTATCCCTCGCAACGTTCAAGATACTCCTTATTATCTCATTACCTCTCACGGCATACACTCATACCCTCCACCACTTCCACATAAAGTACCCGAAGCTCTCACTCAGGAAATCATCAATTTAATAGGCCGTATGAATGACCAAGGACCTGTTACTAGTAGGTTTGATTCTCATAACGTTCCGAACGTGTTCCTAACGTAATTATTTATCCAGCAAAGAGTCTCCGTAGCCCATTCCTGGACGGATTCATAGAAAGACATCAAAGGTCTTTGTAGAATTACATAGATCTCCTAGCAATTTAAATTACTTAGCACAAATTCTGTTGCCAGAAGCTTATTACATACCCATCTGGCCGAGCTCTTGCAGGGGTAGAGTTTGGATGACGCATGCGTCCCCAGGATCCTGAGACCGTATGTGATCATGTTCAGAATACATTTCGAAGGCATTCTGATTTCTAGAAAGGCGTACGCCCGCAGCATCTTCACAGATAATCTAGGAACGATTATCCTCTGCCTCCTAAAGGAACAGGCCTTTCTTGTTGCTTCCCAGGAGACTCTTCAACTTTATTTTTTTTTTTCGAGCGTATGGCTCGTAGCTCTAATGAGCTTATATTCGGGATATTCCATGAGCAAAGCAGGAGTTGTGTGTTATCATATTGCGAACGGATCCGTAATGCATCGTTAACGTTATTGTGGTGATTACATCTGCACGAATCTTTATCAGCTGCGATAGAAGACGGGTATATGAGAAATGCTTCTACTATTTATTCAGATCTCCTTCAAAAGTCACACAGAAGTTTTTACGGACACATCTTCATGGAGAGGGGATAATTGGTATTAGTGTAGACATGGACGGAAAACAACTGAGCGGTGAGTCGCTACCCTTGCCCATGAGGTAGAGGACGCGTTACAAATATATTAGAAAGGCTTCGGCTAATGTCTCTTCGGCATTGACCCCGAACAACGACCCTGGCAGCGGCAACTTCAAAATACAGTTGTATTCTCCCAAGCCAACTTTTTTCATAGCATAACCACGATAGCTAGGCAGACAGAGGAAGAACATTCTGAACATCGGCGTATGCGTGCTCTCCTCACCTATACGAGCCAGCAAGATTATATGAAATCGTGTAGCCTGCTAATCAGTATGAATCTAAGATAGAGCCATTCACAATGAGTTACGAATGCCTTTGTAGACAGCGAAGAGCCATCTGTTCAAGCCTGGGGCAGTCCACAAGCGCAATCAAGTTATTGACGCTGGCCTTGACAAGAACTATTCACTAATGCCTCATCACGATTGGGATAATTCATCAAGAACTCTTAATGCTGTTGAGCAGAGTGGAAATAAGTCCTATGACTATAGGTAGAATCTACCATTGCTATAGAGAATTCAGATGTATAACCCCTTTGGAACCCCTTCCTTACGCGTTTCTAATCATTTAGGCGCATAAACCCGATCTCCGTGATATAGAGCAGTATACTGCTGGTTATGAGCGCGGTACAAGGCATTCCTGGAGTTCTAACGCTTTATCCGCTATATATAAATCGCACCTAACATAGGAGAGTATGTTGTTCGTTCAACGTGTTCTGGACATATCTTTAACGTGTCTAGAACATTGGCAGTCACAAAAAAGAGGACTAAGCAATGATGACCCAGACGATGATGATGATGATGCTGCCCTATTTCAAGCGTCGTCTAGTAGTGTTGTTAGACGGAAATCACCTCCTCGACAGAATTCAAGATCGAGATCGAGATCGACAAGGGAATCATCAATCCCGGAGAGTCCTAGTACAGAGTAGATTATCAGCGCGTTGTGGACGCCTTGCTAACGGATTATAGGAGCGCGGATATAAATTCCGAGAGCCTCAAGCACCAGTCGTTGAATAATAATCCGGAATTGCAAAATAAACGTATGGACCTTGATTCTAGGGAAAAGGAAGCAACAATTAAGAGATAGAAGCTCGAGAACTTAAAGCTCGAGATTGAGTTAGAAGACCGTAGGCGTGCTTTAGGAATAAAATCGTGTTAGGAACATATTCGCATTGTGTCCACATCCTATATTTCCACCTTATCTATTTTCACGCTCCAAAAATGTCTAAGTGAGATCTCTACATTGCATTGAAATTATAATTAAGGGGTGAGTAAACTAGGAGACAACTGCCTGACCAAGCCATGTTTTCCATGTAAACGTATTCACAATGTGTCTAGAACGCCATGAAAGCCAATGACAGAGAAACCGATTACCTAGTAAAATCGATTTTATACTTTACCCGCCTTGATTATCTTTCGTGTCGGCCTCCCTATAGGTAGGAATCGTAAAATGTTCAGAAGCAATTGGAATCAGCTTCTCACCAGCGGCCTCCACGGATTTCTTCGCAGCACGTCTTCGTGGAGGCCGCGGAGGCTTAGAGACGCCTGGATTAGGGTTTGAACATATTATAGTAATCTTCTAATACTTTCTTATAATAGTAGTGAAGGAATCTAAGCAGAAAATATATTAGGAACATGTTGAAAATAGGCTAAAGTTTGCTTACTTTGATCAGCACGAATCTTTTCCGTAGACGGATTTCCTGTAGCCACCGACTTCGAGACGCCAACTTCCGAATTCTCCTTATTGATGTGGGTCACGAGTGCTCTGCGAGTTTTAAAGAGCTTCTAAACACGTTGCTAATGCGTCATGCAAGCAGGAGTGGGTGGAGACCGTATGGGGTGGTATTAATGGATGTATTGATGATGTGCTGTGGTGTTCCCATTGACCTCTTGGTCAAGGTACGGCGGGGGAATATATAGTACATGAGACTGCTTAGTCATGGGCTGCATAGCTGATCAGGCACGTGACCTGAGCTTACACGTCAATATCGTCTTTAGTAACTGTTAAACGTGATGTGAACATGTTCAAGTTGGGTTATATCTTACCATACAGAGCTCATCTTTAAAGCGAATGCGACAGTTAATCTTGTAAAGGTAAAGGTAAACCTTGTTTTCCGCCTACCGAACATATAGTTAGCACGTTGTGATCCCGTTCCTATCAGGTTAAATATTACTGTATCAAAAGACCCACTGCTAAAGGGGAGGCATTGTAGTGCTTATAGAACATGTTTAGAAGGTATCAATAAGACATTTAGCGTACTCATTGATGCTTGCAGTTGCTAGGACATGTTATCGTTGTGTGAAGCTGTTGTGCATGAGTTGGGCAATGGTGTGGTGGGTTGAGCTAAGAAAAATTAAGGTTTAGCGAGCTTTCAGCGTGGTCGGGTGAGCTGCATCCTGCGGTTACAAGCCATTAATTCTGTCTACGAATCGAATTACAACTAGCGAATGTATCACTGCCGAATAAAAAAAAGCTTGTCGATAATGAAATTCTCACTTTTGATGAACTATGAGCACGCTTCCTGCCAATGCTATACTGCCTAAACAAAATTTTTTTTTTAAAAAAAAAAAAAGAAATAGGAGTCTACCAAGCCCGTCATCTAGCACGAAGAACGCATTTAGAATTTCCGTGTTAGCCAGTATTGGGTAGCCCGTCGATCTCTGAAGCCGTTTGAATTCCACTCCGTGCCCCTACCTCCCTTTTCGCAACGTCTTTGGCCCGTCGAGTCCCTCCCTCCGCCTAATTCTAACCCTCACTTCGTCTTTCGGCAACTTGATGTTCGCCCCATCAACCGCTTTTGGCATTACCCACGTTCCGACCTTCTCCTTTCGGCCCATCTCGCTCTCCTTCTTCTCGCCGGCGGCAGTAGCTTGCGCCTCCTGCCAATGCTCGAATAAGCTCTTCTTAATCCCGGCTGTGACATCCCAGAGCTGCACTACCCCGGCTACGAAGGCTATCAACAGCGCCGTCGTGAATTCCTCCGTGGGGTCGAGTAGAGGCGAAGATAGTGGAGCGAGAGTCTGCGCACTGAGAAACCGGTCCGCTATATATTGGTCCGGGCACAGGTAATTCGCCGCTGAGGTGTTGATCAGAATCTGGGAAATACCCATGTCAATGTAGGATCCCACATCTAGCTTCCACTGCTCCTCTGCCCCGGGTCTTGCGCTCCGATTTTCAGTCACGGTGATGGGCTTGGTGATTTGCGCGGTTGCGAGTGATCCATTGTATAGTCTTCGTGCTTCGTTGATGCAGGATCGAACATAGGGGAACGAGGTCGATGAGAAAAGCGTGTCAGGCAAGGCGAAGTGTATTTCCGGCGGCGCGGGAAACGAGGGGTGAATTGCAGGAGGCTGTATAGCTTCGGCCCAAGAACTTGTCTCCTGCCTGATCTTTTCCACCGGGAATTGTGACCTATCTTGCTTCTGTGCTTTCTCCGAAAGTGGAGAAGACAGCGAAAATATGTGTAAGAGTGTCCAGAACGCCAACGGCACGGCTCGCGAGACCATGCCATGCAAAAGCTCGAGAGTAATAGCAGCACGCGCTGTTGATGGGAGCTTATACTTTGAGAATAACTCATTCAGTGCAGTGAGTGGCGTGGGTGTATCTGCGTCCGCTTCTTCTCCACTTTGGCTCTCATCATCGGCCATATCCTTCTTTCCTGATGGGCTTGAAAGGTCGTTGTAGAATTTGACCAGATTCTGCAGTAGTCTCTTCTTAGCCACCACTGCACCCGGGAGTCCAGGCAGAGGGAAGAGTCGTGGAACTCCGATTGCAAGCTTAAAGAAGGACTGGTTGATGGTCGCCAAATCCGACGCCAAGAGTGGATATGATTCCGGAAACTGAGGCCCAGTAATCGGGGTAATTATCGTGTTACAGAAGAACTCATTGACTATGGGAAATAGCTCGCATTCTGCCTCCACCGTACTTTCTGTCAGCTCTACGTCGGCGACTCGCTCCCACGCCATTTGGTCCACGATCGAGGAGTTGAATGTGATGAAGTCGGGTAGCGACTCGGCAAGAATAGTCAGGGAAGCACTGACGAGCTTCTTCATCTGCTCGCCGCGGAAAATATCCTCTGCTATTGCTTTCGACACTGCAGGTTGGATCCGGGCATATTGGTCCATTGTGTTGCTGGGCATGCCGAATGCATTGTTCGGAACGTACCGTTTGGTCAGGTCCGTTTCCTCCAAAGAGTCCGATTGATTGAGAATTTGACCCAGAAGAGATGATGAAAGTACAATGTTGCGTTTCGATCCGGACAGATTATAGCCAACAATGCTGTCAACAGTTGAGTCTCTAGCTAACCATTAGTATCCTGAAGCTAGTAAAATAGCTGTGGCTAATGCGAGTTGCCTGCACTAACCTTATCCCATTGAACCAACTATCTCCGCCAAACCAAACGTTAATGCAGTGCCTGAAACCCGGTATCCAGTATGGCAGGAGTTGTACCCTCCTCTTCCTTCCTTCATCGACGGCGCCATATCTTCTACCTGATATAAGTCTCGTAGCAAGGATGACCGGAACTAACGACAAGAACAATTGCGGCAAGCGATCCGCGGTTTTGTAGTCTTCAGGAATATACTCAATGAGCTTTTGATGGATATTGTACTTGCGTGCGAAGAGGACCGCAAACGGGCTGATGATAAAGGCATAGCATAGTGGAAGAAACAACAGCCTTATACCTGCATTCGACGCATACACTCCCAAGAATAGATTCTTGAGAACCCCCATCTTGCTTATTCGTCACCGTCGTGGTCAACGGGCGCTCGAGAGAAGTTCCTCACCGCACGATATCGGGGGTCCGAGTGCTCGGCGACGTTGTCTTGCCAGTTTTACGAATAACGTTTTGCAGCTCAAGCCATGGGGGGATGCCGCACCTGCACGCTAATTCTCAAGGACAGCGGAGTGAACAGCCCTGGAGTCGAGATAACCGCCTTCTATCGACGGGGGTAATTGGAGACCAGAGTGACGGTAGTATTCTCAAGGACGCTACTGCGTGGAAGCCTTGTCAGCCGCTCGCTTAGACGGCCAAAAATAAACCGACTTGGGTCCTCACAGCAGCGAGGCAACAATAGGGAAAGACTTTGCGAACGCCCAGGAAGTCCGTCACCGCGTCCTTCAGCTAGCCAGCCTTGCGCTGCAACCTCAGCCCTGCCCTCGCGTATTCTCCATCCTATCAACGACCGTGCGTTGTGGGAAATCAAAGCCACCACCACCAGCCCTTCTACAGGGCACCATAATTCCGCATCGAGGAGTCATTGGGGCCCCGCTTATCAAATTAGGGCGTCGATTATTCAATCGCGGAACTAGATACCGAATCGGTATAACATCTTTTTCATTTGCTCGTGCAAACCGGCCATGAGCCCCATCAGCGACCAACGACTCCAGTCCAATTCTCAGACATATACATCACATTCGAATCTACAGAGTTTCCCGCAGCCGCAAGCCTCGACCCAACAAGCCCTGCATCAAAGACTGCAACAGCAACCCTACCAAACGACCGACGGACACGGCCACAACAGCTTCATCATCGAAAACGTAACAGACGCAGACATGGCGCTCGAACCGGTCGTGCCTAGACACCTCAACTTCATTACAGGGAACAAGAACAAGCTCGCCGAAGTAAGTAGTCGCCGTCCCTAGAACATACTACAGTAGCAGGGGCATGTTTGGCCCATTCACTTTCCAAATATGCATTGCGACTTGAGCCGCAAGGGAAGAAAAGTCATCCTCAACCAATTGCAACCGGCGGTTGCAAGTCTCCGGTAGTGTGGAGAAATGACATTGCAGGACGCCGGTAGCGTGGGTTGACACATCGTGCCCTGGCCCTACAGGGCACTCCGAATGTGTGGGCTTTTCCCAGCCCTAACATGGGTCTATCACGCTACGATGGAGGGCCTTAAATCTTTTGGCACACGCACTAACTCGATGGCTCAGGTACAAGCCATCCTAGATGGCGTGATTGAGCTGCGAAGCCAGAACGTGGATCTCGTCGAGATCCAGGGTACAGTTGAGCAAGTGACGACGGACAAGTGCCGAAGAGCCGCAGAGGCTGTAAGTCAAACCCGATAATATGGTCACGTGAATATTTGTATAGCGTGGATCACTGCTTCCAATTGCAGCTTTTCCGAATTTTGTATTGATAGATGATACAGATCCAAGGACCGGTCCTAGTAGAAGACACATGTCTCTGCTTCAAGGCCATGAATGATCTGCCCGGACCATACATGTGAGAACATTCCCCTCTTCTATATATTGTTCAATCACTGAAAAAAATTTTGGCTGCAGAAAATGGTTTATGCTGGCGCTTGGCCCCCTGGAACTTCACAAAATGCTCGACGGCTTCGAAGACAAATCCGCCCAAGCTGTTTGCACGTTCGCCTACTGCGCAGGGCCTGGGCAAGAGGTCCTATTATTCCAGGGTCGAACGGACGGCAAGCTGGTCCCGAGTCGGGGAAGTACTGTCTTTGGTGAGTTAGGTGGCTGAACCAAAATGTGATAAATAGGCTGATAGTAGATATAGGCTGGGACTCATGCTTTGAGTACGACGGTCAGACATATGCGGAAATGGAGAAAAGCGAAAAAAACAAGATAAGCCACCGGGGCAAAGCGCTGGAGAAGCTGAAAGAATGGCTGGCCCGTAAAGTCGACATATAAAGACTGCTTCCTCAACCAATTACTGCGTAAACCTGCATGTATACCCATAGATAGCATCATCCAACCAGAAACAAAGAGTAGACATGAAGTAAAACAAATTAAAACATACAAGCAACTTACCTAGAATCCACAAAACTCTCTTATAATTACACACATGTGTACCCTACCTCCCTCCGTTACTCACTCTTCCCCACCACCACCACCAACATCCCCATCCCCCCCATGATCCCTCCTCCACGCCTTCACCCACTCCTCCACCCTCCCAACATTGCCCTCCACATCCTCCACTTCATTGCTCCTTAGCTCCACCACCACCTCCTCGCTATAGCTTGCCCGCGCCTCCTCGAGCAGGACCTGCATGATCTCGCTATCGACATTCTCCTCGAGCTTCCTCCCCTTATAGCCCCGGGCGGTCAATCGATCATACAGCGCAGTAGTCTCGCACCGTAGCACGACTACTAGGTCGATCCAGCGCTCGGGGAACAGGTCGCAGGCATGCCAGTCCAGGATGTAGCCGCCGGTGGTGTGGATCGGTAGGGTTTCGAGGTGGTCAAGCAACTGTTCGCGCACAGAAAAACAAGCCCAAGTTAGCCTTAAATATAATCATGCTGGCACACATAAATATTTTCCTCACATCTATCTTCTCGGTATAGAAAGATTGGCAGTGAGGTATGGTTTTGGGTTAGGGGGTGGTTGGTCGGTTACCTTATCCTCGTCCACAACCCAACTCCCCATCTCCTCGTCCCTGCCCTCGTGCAGCCCATGGTCCTTGACCAGCTGATTGATGCTCAGGTGCACGAAGCCTAGGTTCCGCGCCAGCTGCTCCGCGTGCGTCGTTTTCCCTACGCCGGGGGTGCCTGTGATGACAATGTTTGGGTTTGCGCGCGGCATCGCTTCTCTCTCCTCTCTATTTTTCTCTTTCTCACTTTCCTATTATGTTTAATGATCTAGCAATTCGAGGGTCTGAGGTTTCGTTGTCAGGAGTCGGCGCAGATGAGGCGCTAAAACAACTTTTCATTCATGTATTGTGTAAAGAAAAATGCTTGCCAGTGCTGCAAAAAAAAAAAGGCGCTGATAATCGATCGTCAAAGAGAAAGAAAAATTCCCTGTAATCTAGGTAAAAATCTTATCAATGTTCATATCCCTTCATTCCATCACCATCACCAACCCTCATCCCAAAAAATTTCCCACTCTCTCAATTTATCCGAACATCTCCCGAATCCCCACCAACCCTCCCCAAGCGATCCTCCGAGGTCATAGCCCCGCCAAAGTCCACGCCATTCCAAAATAGGAACGTGACATCCAACCACCGCACCCTTGGGAAATCCGCCATCCCATCCCTGCACTTACCGTAAGAATCTAAGATCCTTCGTGACGCGTACACATCCTAGGCCAGGGCCTACCAGGGGTACTTGTACAAAGGCATTTTTCAGCTCATAAAATTAATGGGGATGACGTTACATGGTAGTTTTAGGTAGTTTGGGCCAAGCATCACCATCGCCAACATCGCACAAGCAACGCAAAAAACTCAACCTCAAACTTCAAACCATCTCTCCAATTCTCCACAAAAAGAACGTACAAGCAAATATCAATGATCGTAATCATGAGAGAACCATACGTACACTTCACAACCTTGCAAAATGAAATCAGAGCTAAAAAATTTCTATCCTATCCTAACCCTATACCGATTCCATTCCGCCCGAAAAACCCCCACTCCAAAACTTTTTTGCTGCTGTAGTCTGAGAAAAGACAAAAAAAATAAAAAAATAAAATAAAATATTTGAAGGCACTACCCCGTTCAGACACTCTCACCCTCATGCTTAATCACTCACATGCGAACATGCTAACACGCTAACATGTCCTTCACGAAACGGAAAACCAAGCATACCACCCGTGCAAAAAAAAAAATAAATAAATAAAAATAAAATAAAAAAAATAGAGAGGTGAGGCAAGTTCCACTATTGACAAGAAAAAAAACCCTCCCCTACCAGCACTTCTTACGCCCGACAAAGCCCAAAAATCAAAGTTCCTAGTCCTAGTCATGGGTGTGTGAATTTGCTTGCTGTATGTTGGTGGCTGTTTCATGCATGCTCCAGATATGCTTTAAAACAAGACAAAGAAAAAAAAAAAATACCAAGGGAACTGTAGTCTGGCGTTGGAGTGGGACGTATGGAAAAAATGCTAGCTCAGTTTGAGTCCCAGCTGCGTACGATTTCGATATTGGAGTATTAAGCCGTACGTTTAAAAAAAAAAAAAAAGGTAGAATAGCTCAGTGCTGGGAGTGATCGGAGAAAATTAGAGGAGAAGGGAAATAACAAAGTCAGGAGAATTCAGTAAACGGCAAGCCAGAAACCCGCCGAAAGCATCTTGATGCCGGCATCTAGATCGAAATGAACAAGCCGTATACCATCTAGCCATCAATTTCGAGCCCGCAAGGAGAGATCAATTCAACTCTGCTTGCATTCAGCAGCCTCCTGCTTCGGTTTTGTGCCATCGTTCTGCTTCGGCGTCAGATATGCAGTAAAAGATAGTTGAACGTGTCAAGAATACCTCGTCGTCTGAATCCTCGTCCTCGTCCCGGTCGTCGCTAAGCTCATCCTCGTCCTCGTCATCCTCATCTTCGAACTCACCCTCGTCGAAGTCATCGATATTCTCATACTGGAGGGCTTCGCCGGTAAACCAGTCGATTGCCCGTGGGATGAGCTTCTCTTTGATGTCCTCACCGAGCTGGTAGTCGAGCTCAAGGCGCTCCTCGATGTCTGAGGAAGCGTCCTCCTCGTCAGTTGGGGGCTTGGGTGGGTCGAAGAAGTTGAAGAAGGATTCTGTCGGAACAGTCTTCTTAACGACTCGGGTCTGTTTGGTATCTAGTCACCTATTAGCTATGGCAATCCCTCCTGGGCGGAAGTTGGTCAATCTCACTCTTATTACGCTGCTTTTTGCTCTCGATTCGGACAGTGAGATCCTTGCCAGCTTTCCAGTCGATCTTGTCGCCCTCGGCGTGGTCATAGATGAAGTCACCACCGTAGCCGTTCTCTTCTTGGTAGAAGTATGTCTTGGTGATGGTCTTGTTCGTGAAGAACTCGTTCTCATCGAACTCGAAAATCAGACGGAAGCCAGGTCGATCGAGGTATTCCATGCGGATATCAGTCAGGTGCTTGAGCGCACCCTCATCACGGTCAGTTATCATCTCGGCCAGGGAGATCTGGTTCTTCATAGCACTCAGCCAGAACTCTGGGATACCCTTGACGTTTGCGCCCTCATCCTTGTTGACTTCCTCGGCAGGAGTTTCCTCCTCTTCTTCCTCGTCATCCTTGGTCTCACCGGCTTTGACCTGGTCCTCAGAGGGCTCAGTGGCACCGTTGACAATCTTTGCACGGGACTCGTAGAGCGGGGTGAACTTGGCGAAGTACTTCTTCTCCAACTGCAGAACCTCCTCCTGAAACTCGGCTTCGAGCTTCGAATGCTCCTTCTGGATGCCTTTCAGGCCAGCAACGCGACGGCGGACCGAGGCCGGGAGGGATTCGATGTAGCCACTCGGACGGCCGACCAAGGTACCGAGTTTTGCCTGCATCATCTGCACAAGGGCTGGGTTTGCTGCGAAGAGTCCAGCGGCAGCACGCTCCATTTCCTCTGCGCGTCGAAAACTCCAAATTAGCGGTCAAGGTCAGGGAGCCGTAGCAACGCAGGGCGCGGAGGGGCAAACAGAGGAAATGCAACAACTTACCCTCCTTGATGGTGCCGACGCCAGGCTGCTGAGCGCGCGAAGATATGGGAGCAGCATTGGCAGGGGTGTTCTGCGGCGTCCTGGCGGGTAGGATGTGAGCATCGGTGACATCAACCGCGGCGATTGTTGTTACAGTCATGGTGCCGAAGCAAAAAAAGCGCGCGGTGGGGTAGAGGAGACTTACGGCGCAGATATTGAGTCGACCTTCTTGTTGCGGATCGGTTCGGACATGGTAGCGGTCGTATAGAAGGCGATGTGAGGGGACGGCGGGCGTTGTTGGGGGGGAAAGAGGTTGTTGGTGGTTTGGTTAGGCCCAGGCGGTGCTTGTCTGCAGAATTAATTCGGCGGTTGAGCGAGGTCGCCCCTCAAGTAGCTCGCTTCGGGCTAGGCTAGTGAACTATGCTGCGGTCAAGTGCCTGCTTAGCATCCGCGAGGCCGCACGGAGAGGGCTGCAGGCAGTAGTAGGTAGTGGGCGGTTTACCGTTGCGCGGGAGAGGGCAGAGCGAGTCGTGGTGCGTAGGTTTATGTGTGTGTGGTGGGTGCGAGTCGTTGCAGGCGACCGCCTTTTCTTTGCGTGCTGGTCGCCCCGTGCCGCACGTGTTTCCATCCGATCATCACCACGAAGCCGGGAATACAGCCAAACAACACCCCCAATACTAAATCAGCCTGCTGCATTCGGAAACTGAACTGGCCGGCATTGCCCGCCCTTGGGATGCCAATCCTACCTAGGTACCTACTAATATAGGCCTATGCGGTGCCTCTCTGTCGGTGTCTATGTCTATCCTGGTATCGAACGCCCCAAATGCCGGCTCGAGCCACATTCGCCTTCTAGAACAAAGCATAATCGACTAAGAGAAAAAAAAAAAAGGGAAAAAAAAAAAAGGAAAATTTAAGACGCCGTCGACGTCGTCGCCGCCGTCACCCCTGTCCCAGCGCCAAAAATAGAAAGCAACGAGCCCGCTGCGTAAACATTGTTGAGCCGTCAGCCAAATCGTCTAGTCTGTCACCCTAGAACATGCATGTGCGCAACCTCGCGAGCCATCATCAGTAGCCCTGGAGACGCTTCAGACGCCTCGTCGACAGCGCCGCTACGGCTGCGGAGAGCGCCCCAATGAACAGGCACACTGCGATCGCATTCGGCCCGTCTGTCGAGTGGTGCTCGTCAGGATGTGCCTCCTTGGCTAGCTCCGGGCTCTTGCCGGGCTCTAAAACAGAGAAGACGACCCACGAGATACCCGTCCCGACGAACTGCGGTAGCGTTGTATAGAGGTTCATGATGCCCAGATACACGCCCGATCCTTCTCCTGTCGTGCTGCTATGAGACTCCCCGAAGTCTTGGTTTAGATGTAGCTGGACGGGAGACTCTAGCTCTATGGAATTGCGCGCCACATGGCCATACGCGTGGTTGTTCGGTGCCGAGAGACGGTTGATCTCCACGCCCAAGAACGTAAACGGTGCCCAGCAGCTGATAGCCCAAGAACTGTGTCCTGTATTAGCCTTGTCTTTCGGGAATATAACAGCTGATACTTACATTCCGCAGACAGCAACAATGATGGTTGCACTCCGCAATGAGTGTACGAAAGGAGCCATGATCATGGAACTCGCAAAAATGCAGTGTGAAATGGTCCACGTGGTGAGTAAAGACGGCTTGTATTTCTCCACCTCCACCACGAACGAAGCAATGCTAGCCGGTGGACGTGGGGTGAATCCCGGCGCTTTTTCATCCTCTGGTGACTTGACGAACCAAGGAAGTATGACGGACATGAGGAACGTGATGGTCGAGAACGCAATCAGGGACATGCTCCCGATTCGTCCGACCTGGCCTGTCAAGTCGCCGGACGTCTTGGCTTCTGCAGGGGCATCGTAGCGTAGGTAGATTTCACCAACCCAAGTAGTGCTATAGAACAAGAAAGGAAACCATCCTAAAGGTCAAGTGTTAGCACAGACGCACCAACTATGCTTAGATGACTGACCAATCCAAGCCCAAAATTGGACAAAGCAAATAGCTGCAATCCCCTTGGGTAGAGTTGTGGCCGTCTTGAAGATGGTTTGTAGCACCTGCATTACTCCCAATTCTTCTTGCTCGTCTCGGCCATTGCTGATCAATACTCTCTCAGTGACGGCCCACGAAGTGATACCGACTGTGAGGCACAACGCGAGCGCAGCCACAGCAGTCAATTGCTTGAACTGCGTATCGCCGAGCATTGGTCCGAACACCTTTGCCAGATCGATGGCCCCAGCTCCATATCCGACCAAGTGCCCGACCGCAACCATCCGGCTCGCCCAGCTACTACCCTGTTGTTGCTTTGGGATAGGGAGCGTGTCTACAACCAGCCCTCTGCAGCTTGCCTGTACCGCATTTATAGCAAAGTCTATGCCGTAGATAGAGATCACCGCCAATGCGATTGTAGCCTCCCTTATCGCCTCTTTCTCAGTCACAAACATCTTGACCACCTCTCTCGTCCAGCCCAATAGAAGCAGACACAACGACACCAGTATAGTTCCGCCCACCATGAAAGGCCGTCTTCGCCCATACCGACTCTTCGATCTGTCTGCGATGACCCCTACTATGGGCTGCATGATGAGGCCAGATAGCGGACCGGCGATCCAGACGAGCGAGATCTTGGACTTGGTGAGGCCGAGTTCGAGGAGGTATGGCGTGCAATATGTCATTTCAACACCCCACGTGAACCTGGGCGGAAGTCAGTGGTGCATTGGCCCTGTGTCAACTGGGCAAACATACTGGAGCCCTATCAAGGAGGCAGTGAGGAGGGCCATTCGCATCGACTCAGACGACCCCTTGATTGCCGGCGTGCCCGTCCATTGCGCTGCGGAAGGCATCCCGCCCCTCTCCACTTGCTCTCAGCAATTGTCCGGCTCTAATGTCGCTCGCGTGCTCAGCAATTGCGCCCCTAGAAATGGGTTACAAGCGTTATGATAGTTGCATTGGGTGTAGTGGGACGTCTGCTCAGTTATGACACAGGTCGAGAAATAGGCACAGCACAGGTGAAAGGTCAGAAATGGCTGTTTGCTAGTGAGGACAACTTGATTTTATTGAGAATCTGCCTGAATCGCAGTTCTGGCTGTAAGGGGACGTCAGCTTGGGAGTGGCTTGGCTTCGTTCAACCGGGGTACGTACTCCAAAATTAGTTGCGGTTTGACGCCTCAACATCATGGCACGGACCACGTCCTGTCGCAGATAGCCAGCTTCGGGCTAGCTTGCACCGAGCCAGACTTGATATATACCTGTAATCACCTCGAATTTGACTTCTGATTCGAATCTGCCAATTTCATTTAATATTGGCTATCGTGATACGCAGGTGGACTTCAGCTGAGTTCGGCACGCTTCCTGTAGATTGTACGCGTGTACTACAGGACTAAACCCCATATTCCCCACACCGAAGCCCGGTCTCCGGCTAGGCGTTAGGCCACGGACGGGATTCTCGACATCCCGACTCTCGCCCATCATCCAAGTTGCGCTCAAGGTTTCGTATGTAATTCTTAGCATAACGTCTCTGCGACGGCGAGGTTTGTGCAAAGCAATTGACATCTGATGCAAGTTTGCAATTGCCTGAAGACATTGATAAACGCTCCCAAGCGAAGTGCCTCTAGCCGTTCTCTGATTTGGAGCTTTATTTCCGTCCAGGGCGACGCGATTCATTGCTAGAACATTATTAGCCTCAGCATACGAGGACTCGCGATAAATGAGCTCACAATTTTTTCCTGGTCTTCGCTCGCTCCCAGTTCGTATATCATTTCGTCCATTCAAGTCCCAAAACCATATTCCAGGTAGTGCATTCCCTTGTATTGAACACTATCTAGCATCATGGCAGTAACGACCTTCGACCACCTAATTCTTTTTCAGGTGTCCCAAAACTATCCTTAAGTTATCCGTAGGCAGTGTCCGAACCGAATCTTCAACGAACGCAACCTTAAAGTTACCGGACAGAGTTACAGTCAAAGAAGCGTATGGCCTTAATTCGAGAGGGCATAATGTTCCTAAAGTCACATATTAGTGACGGGCATACCACATGCACAAGGTAAACTATTTTGCAACATGATCGCCGGTTATAGAACCCACGTTATTGAGGTGAACATCTAATCTATATAGCATCAGCAACAGATTAAATGGTATGAATTAAATGACAAAATGGCATCAAGAGTAGTTAAACTCGAAAGAACAAAGTAATAGGCTATCTATAACATCGCCAAACTCCGTAGCACCCTCCCCATCTATGCGGCAGAAGAGCCATCACCAACCCTGAGCCCCCATTTCAAAAGATCCTGTTCTTCGATACTGTCCTTCTTCTCCAATAACTCCTCAACATCCCACGTCGCTGACAGCAGCCTCCCATTCAGCCACATTCTCTTCTCCTTGCTCAACCACACACAAAAGGCTCCGCACAACCCCGGATCGTCTGTAAGGTCTACGGAAAAAGTCAGCTGCTATGCTTTTTTTCTTCTCTCCGGATTGATTCATAAATCATACACGGCCTAAAGCTCTCCGGGGTCGTTGAGTCCGCCATCTCGGTCAGAACAGCGCCAGGATGCACGGCCACGGCGAGTATGCCATCACTCGCATACTGCTCGGATATAAACTCGATCAGCCGGCTTTGCGTGAACTTGCTAAGGCAATACGCCGTGTTGGCAATGTGGCCCTTGATGATACAAGCCGCAAAAGAGCCCACCGCGACAAACGTCTTCGCGCCATTCTCGCTTCGTGCCAGCAAGGGGATGAAGTAGTGCGCCACAAGATAGGTCCCCTGCACGTTGACGGCAAAGACATCCTGGAAGTCCTGTGGCGATCCCTCGTCGACCTTCAGCACCACGGGGCCCGAGTATCCAGAGTTAAGGATCAGAACGTCCAGTCGGCCGTAGTCGACTGCAACCCTCCGGGCGATCTGTGAAACGCTTTCTGCGGATGTGATGTCACAGGGTAGCGTCGCAGTGGCCGTCGACGGATTGATTTCCCGAACCCGGTCTTCGACGGTTGAGAGATGCTGGGATGAGGATGCTCGAGCGACGAGGATTAGAGTCGAGGCCCCGGCTTGGGCGTAGGCGTATGCGATAGAAGCTCCTATGCCTCGAGATGCTCCGATTATGCATACAGTTAAGGGAGTCGTTAATTTATTGGCCAGAGGTTCGAGTAGTCTAGTTGGTTTGGAACGATAGGTCTTCGTGAATCGGTCTGCAAGGACAACGTCTGGGGTTCGGGGGGGCATGATTGGGTGTACTTAGACAGTTCTTGATACGTTGTTGACATTAATAGTGGACTAGCTGAACCGTCGTAGTTTTAGGATCTTAATCCTATTATATTGAGAGTATTAGTTACACTCATTATGAGTCAGCTTGATTTGCCCGAGACAGATCGGCAGCTAGCGATTATTCAGATTAGCGATTTTATAAGTATCTTGCATGACGTAGGCTTCTTTTTCGTTTAGTTATCGTTTCGACTAGAGCTGTATTGAGCTTGATCGTACGTCTAGTTTCAACGACCAGATTCCCAATTATATATCTCAGTGTATAATAATAATACTGATTATACCGAACATATACTACAACTAATAAGAGAGAGAGACGTCTTAAGCTGAAACATATAACCTGCCGCTATTGTATCCTAGTATGTTTAGTAAGTTGGAGTCCCACGAAGAGTTGCTAATCACAAAATATTTCGAATAAGAATTCATAAAGTTCGTTTAATAACCAACCCAAACAACAGACTCTCAAGAGAGATTTTTATTCTTCGGGTCTTGTAGTACGTCTATTGGTAACAATACGAGAACTAATGCTACAGCTAAATATGAGTTGAAGGTCGTCAAATGGGGTATGATTCAAATTGCCACCTCTTTCAATACAAGGCTACTATTATGAATTCCCCAATTAGTTTAGTAGCTGTAAAATTAATATTTTGCTTTCTTTTCCCCATTCTTGGAAAGTTGAATATGAATGATTATCACATAGTAGGTAGTAGAACACTGAGATAAGTTTTTTCTTCCTTCTTTTGCTCGTCAGTAACCTTTAAGAAACAGCATTGTAAGATTTCCATATAAACTATCAGCGCATCTTCCCGCCTATTATTACATTACTAAGAGAGAATCATATTTGAGAGCGGCTTTTGCGGTCGATACATGGAAGGGCCAGAAGTAGTCGCGCCTCGCAGCGGCGCGGCAGTCTCAACGACAAAGTCGTTATCACTTATCCACCAAGGAATTTCACACTCTCAATGCACTATTAAAATTGCAAATGGCAGCAGCACTGTTGATTACGTCATTGCTCTTCTTGCCCCTAGCTTTCTATCTCTTGTCCTCCGCAAATTACAGATTCAATTTGCGTAAAGCTTAAGGTTCACCACCGTCAGGTCTGCGCTTCCTTCCTTAAATTGGCCGCATGATAGTTTTTGCCAAATGGAATAAGGCACTAGCGGACGGCTTGACGTAAGCTGAACTTATCTAGAGCTGAGATCTATATAGTGTATTGCTCGAATACTATACTAGGCAATATGCTAACCCAAAAGGCGCCGTTTATTATTTCAAAAGCTTGAGCTTCGGTTTCGTGCTTTTGTCCAGGGCTACCTTGATTCGTAAAGTACTCTCAGCCGCAAACCATTTTGACTGGAATTAGATAAATGCACTTCTCTTCAGTGGCATGTTTGGAGGCTCACAAAGTGTAGTCAAAGCCCTTTGACAGGATATCTAGGGGAATCGGAGTAAAGCTTTACCTTGGCAGGAACGTACATCCAGGCCAGCGCTTGCTTCGTAACTAGATACTCCTCTCCTCGGATGCTTTCTCGCGGGTTAACCTTAACGAATGGATTCCAGGATTTCAGGATTCTAGCAAAATCTCCAAGAATGGTGCAAGTCGACTTCTATTGGCTCCGGCTAGATATAAATTCCAGAGTTGTGCGAGACTTCTTGTTCACGCGTAGCATTGACTCGTTCTTTGGAAAATCTCTGCGTAGGCTGAATCTGCACTTGGAGAAGTACTTCTAGGAATACAATGACAACATTAGTCTCTTAGCGACACCAATGTCGTCACTGCTGGTGTCTAACGCTACCAAATCCCGCGATTCCTGTTATGCACCATTAAGAAGTGGAAGCAGCATGTTGCAAAGGAGAGTGAAGGCATAGAAGTGGCTAATGGTGCAACATCGGACCAAGATTGGGGTTTAGCGACAATTCGTTGCCGAAACAAACTCTTGGATGCCATTAAAGGCTTGTTTGATGGGAATAATAGGGCTTCTATAGATATCTCTCTTATTCTGGCGCAAGTGAGGCGAAACGGCATGCCAAGGGCTGGCACTAATGACTTCGGTATATTAGACTCATATCAAACATGTTACTAGTGTTTTTCCGGTATCTATTTGAAGTTCTAGCATCAGATGGACTCACCGAGCGCTGTCAAAAAGGACTTTAACAGCTAAGGGTGGATTCTAGTCCCATTCGCAGATCCAAATATGATCCTGTTCAGCTCACGAATAACCCTTTACTCCAAATCAATCTACGCTAAAACACTACGCCTACACGTAATAATTCAATTCATGGGGACCGTTAAGAAGGAACACTGCGTCAACAACTGGCTATTGCAACACAACTAAGATATGATAATATCAAGTCACATTGAACATATTAGTACACAATGATGGGATAGCGATGACGGTAAACACAAAGCTATAGGCTTCCGGCCGGGTCGTTTCTTGGTGGGTGAGGGAAATGGGAAAGGTGGGCTGCACATGAAATTCTCATTGGATGGGAGACAGCGCCTGTGGATTCTATTTCGAGTTGGGAGAACATATGTGTCCTAGTAGACATTTCGCAAAGTGGGAGATGATAATCAATTTTTTAGTCCTTGTTTCTATGTTTGCCTTCGAACTACTCTCTCCGAAAAGCTAGTGACTAGGGAATGGTTTGGATAGATACGGTTTTGGCACTCAACAGCCGAAGCAGAAGAAACCCTTTCCAATTAGACGGAGGTAGGTACTTGTGGGAGTAGTGAAGATTCCATAGATAAATTGCCGATTTTGTCGGCACTTGTCCCTTGAAAGAACTATGTTTCGATGAGAGGGCTAATATTGATGCTGGAGGTGGTCTTGCTTTGAGAAATGTTCTACTCTATGTAAATAGTCTCAACTTACGTTCCATCAGGGCTAACCATAACTTCGTATGACAACGTATAGCTCTCGGCATTACGTTAAAATTCTTTTCCCTTCTCATTACAGCCTCTCACGGTCCACCTTGAGCATTCTTCACCAACTTGACCTACAGTAGCTATTAGACCCTAGAGGGATACATTGCTCGCGCTATTGGCACGTAATTTTCTGATAGAAGTACGAGCTCGATTATTTACTTTTGCCCGCTAAAGCTCTAATAGCGCGTTATTTTCCGAAAAGCTTCACCCAATGATACTATATAATCCATATTAAGTTGACATTGAGTAACTAGACCTTTACACCAAGTTCAACCTTTGATACTTATACCTGGTCCACGAACAACGGCGTCTAGAAGGGGTCGGAACATCATGGAATTAATCTCGACTGACCATATCGAATTATTCTCCCCCCTTCACTGTCATTACGGTCCAGTTCGTTGTAGAAACTCCTTGTGGAATGACCTAGAAGCTTACTGAGCCTGAACAATAAACTACAAAGCAAATCCGTTCTTTTCGGCCCAAACATCCGGAAAGGACGAGCTGAATCCTTCCGCCACGCTCTTTGCTGAGCGGTACGCCACTTAGCTTAGAGGCGACGAAAATCTCAGATATTGTGACAATATGTCGAGCTAAAAGTCTTCTAATAGTAATCGGGCGCTGTGCTATGAGAATCCCCCCTTATCTAAATCGTCAGAGCAGACATAACTCGCCTCACAAAGCTGGAACGGCTATATCCAAAAGAGATAGACATGTTGGGAATCGACGCTATTGCTATGCCGGCTCCCCTGTACCTCTCTTGTGTACTGTAATTTATCTGATTGATACCTTTTATATGGTAGTACTTCCATGTATTAATTTTACCTCAAGAGAAAGAGAGAAAAAGGCTACTTGCACTTCACCCGCTTATCATGCTCCATATACAGCAGGCAATAAGCAAGTGAAGAGCAAATAAAACGGTTCAAGCATCCCAGGTTTCGGGAATGATAAACCGGTCGGGTTTTAGGGCGAAGAGAGGAAGCGGAAGAAATGCTAACTACGATCGCGGGTGCCGAAGAATTTTTTTTTTTTAAACAAAAAAAAAAAAACCTTTCCGGAGAGTTTCTGATTGGTGTAATTGGTCTGCACCTGGGAGGAGAGAATGGGGCATTTCTTGATGGTAGGTATCTTAGGGTACTTCTGGACAAGAGCGTCGTCGTTCATGTGTAGGACTACCCCCATTGTAATGCATCCAGTATGACTTCACCCGAAAGCCACGATAAGGTGGTAAAATATGCTGCATGGGACTGGTGCTGACCTCAATCCACTACTTCCTACCCTAAATAACTAGATCCAATCATGGTGACAAAGCTTACTGTTCAACAGAGTTCGCGGTGGACATCTTCTCGAGCCTTGAACTGTGGTAATGAATATGAGTTTGGTATAAAAGCCTGAAAGCTACGAAGGAGACCTCAAACAATGCAACCAATTCAACTAGTCAAAGAATATATACTTAATATACATGCGAGTGCGCATTGGACAATCCTACTATCCTCGACCCTCGTTGCCAATTAGTCTTAGGTACTCCACAAGGATCCTCTTAGTAATGCTCTAGAATCGTCTCAAGCGCCTTCCGAGAAAGTGTAAAGGTTGGCCCGTTGGGCATCGCTCCTGGAACCCGAGGCAAGACGGAGGCGTCAACTACGCGCAGGTTATCGACGCCGTTGACCCGGAACTTTGAGTCAACACAGTAATCTCTGTCGCCGGCGGGGCCCATGCGGCAGGTGGATGCTGCATGGTGGCTGAACGTCTCGTCCATAATACCCTGCTGCATATCGATTTCAGGGTTGGGCACGGTTACGGAGTAGGGAATTCCGGTGTTGTTGTATGCGCGCAGCATGAGCTCGATCCCTTCAGAAAGGGACTGCAGATCCTCCTCGGCCCGGTTTGCGAAGTAGTTGAAGTTGATCATAGGGGCTTGTCTAGGGTCTGTAGAGCGGAGGGTTACGGTGCCTGCTGGGTTGGCCGTCTGCATCTTGACAAGGGATGTGGTCCAATAGTTGGGCATTGGAGTTCTGTTCGAAAATCCGGGATAGAAGCCAGATTGTCCATAGGCGGCGGCGCTCAAGTAGAAGAGATCTGCGTCTTCGTCCCAGCTGACGCTGCTGCGCCAAGTCATATAAAATGTTCCACCAGTCTGCGAATATGGACCCGACCCGTTCGACCCCCACTCCACGAAACACGGATCTGATTTGCTGAAAGTCATTGTACAAGGGGAGGTTGTGTCGTTTATCCATGGAACCTCAGCTCGGGTATGAAGAGGCGCCTCATAGTTGTCTTGCATAAAATTGCCCTGGACAAAAAGGTGAGTGTAGCTCTCAAATCACTGTAAGCGCATTGCCATCCCATGAAAGACTTACTACTGCAGGTAGATCAACGAGAACGGGGATCCCTAAGCTTTCTAGCTCCTCGCGCGGGCCGATGCCACTAAGTTTAAGGATCTGTGGAGTGTTGAATGTCCCGCCCGATACGATAACCTCCTTCTTAGCTCGAACAGTTCTTGTCTCTCCTACCTGTGAAGCGTTGTACCGTCTGTCGGCCGAATAGAGCGCCTCACCCACCATATACTCAACGCCTTTAGCCTTGGACTTGCCGTCGCAATGCTCAAAGAGAACCTTTGTCGCCAGTGAGTGGAGGCTAATAGTTAAGGGGTGTCCAGCGGTGACAACGCTGTTAATATACTGCGCAATACTACTCCTAGCGCCGGTGGTAGGGGAGATAGCTGAGATTATTTGAAATAGTAGGGGGCTTGCGTAGCGGTCTCTGTCCACCCTGTTGATGTCGCGTCCGAGCAATTCAACCATGTGCTCAACGCTCTCAACCTCAATGCCTTCCACCTCAAGGAACATCTCTGATAAGAACCTAAATACGTTCTCTGATGGTGCGACAATGGTTGGATCGTTCTGACTTGACTACAACTCGTGGACTTGTGTAAGTGGAGATAGTAAACAAGGTAGGGTGTGGTTTCTTACTTCGAGATAGCCGTCAAAACCATGACCAGGCGTGCCCCGGGGTACATAAGTGCAGTTCTCTAGGGCCATCAAGTGCCTACGCATGTGCTCATGGCCCCAGGACTCGTCCCCAGTGAGCTCAGCAATATAGTCCCATTCATTATCGGGGGCCCAGGCGAAGTTCATTGCATTAACTTGCGAGCTGCCGCCGAGTGTAGCACCCCTAGGGTATAAGATGCCTAGACTATATTGATCGAAAAGCGTCAGAATTTGGTTAATTTACAACCTTCGCGGTACTCAATATGATAGACTTACGGATCGGCATCGGCGGGGGGATTAAGCCCGACGTAGTAAGTCCCGTTGCTCTGCATATATGCGTATTTAGAATCGCGACGGGCTTGTGTCTTGTTCTGGTAATGTTCGACGAAGAACTCCCAGGAGTGACCCGGCGTCTCAGCAGACCTTGCGGAGCTTGACTCATTGTCAGTGAAGTTAAGGCATCTAGAAACGAAACTTACAGTAATGGGATCCGCTCAAGGATGTCATTCGAACTGTCGCCGCCGGCTTCGATCAAAAATACCGAATAGCCGCTCAACGCCAAATTGGCTCTAAGTCTCTTTGTAAGTCCAAGGCTTACACAAAAGGGAGAGTGCCGACCCACGCAAGCTGGCCACCACCAGGGCCCGATCCCACAATGACATAGTCATATTCATCAGGCGGAGATGCCGCTACAAGTCTACCAACCGCCAGAGCGGTAGCTAAGAAGGGCAGAATAATGGCCATGGTTTTGGCCTGAATTTCTGATTTGTTCGTCTTTTGTGCGTTAACGTGTATCAATTGGAGCGTTATGTGCGTATGAGTGTGTTTGCTCGCTACTGCACCAGTCGATATGGACTCATCATCACAGGGAGCGGAAGTGCCTTTTATATTAAGACTTGCAAATCACAGCAGAGGTTCGATTTGAGCCCCAACCCCAACTAGGATCTTCCTTAGCCCGGCCAGAAGCATAGCAGATTGATGTAGTCTCAAGCCAAACCATACGAGTATTTATTTACAATGTTTACCACATTAGGAAATCAATATGGTCCTTGACTCCGGAAGCACAACTGCAAGCTTACACTCAGCCTCAGCGGAATTGCAGGACTATGCACGCATAGCTTCGTCTATACAGCCTTCCTCCTGACATCTGAGGTAACTAGTTTACACTTGACCCGAAACATCGCACAACTACCTTCAAACCCACAGAACGCGATTGTTCATTAAGTTGTTCAGCCCTAAAGCGCCAAGAGTAAGGTACCCTTGTCCCAAGATGCTATATCGAAGGGTCCCTGCATATTGGTCCTCAAAATTTTGTCCCCGCAAGAAACGGGTTCTCTTAGTTTTAAGTATAATTCAGCCACTAACACGCACGCTGTAGAGGCCGCGTCGTCGTTCGAATCACAAGAGCTACTACGACAGCAAAAAAGAGTATCGACTTGATGGAACTACGTTATTGATGCGCTAGCGAAGCGTCTTGATTGATATTCTAACCCACAATTGGGTAGCTTCCGGGCGCAGCGGATGTGGGCGTACGAAGCTTCACGAGGCGACTAGTAGAAGCTCATGTCCTTGAGGCTGAGTAAAGCTGGGCGTAAGACTTCCACGTCTTCACGCGCGTCACTTTTCCTACACGGTCCTTTTTCCTTATCACGGGTAGGCCAAGGCTCACACCAATACTAGCACTCATAAGCACGGGGTGACTTCTAGATTCGATCGCTTTGCGTGCCTTTATAATTAAAATCTGATGCTGAAATAGGACTGCAATCTGGTTCCGATTTAACCCCATCCCATTGACAACGTTGGTTTCTGGAATGGACCATGAAAATTCATTTCGAGTTCATACATTCTAACACCCCCGGAACGCTGCTGGCGACAGATCGTTCTCTGATCCGAAGCCGCTGCATGCAAGGCAAGAACAAGCGCGAGGGTTCCCGCAGATCGACCCGGGAAAAGAGACGAAAAGCCCTCGAAGCAAGCCAGAAGGGGTCCCGAGATCTTGTTACCATCGTCCCAGTTGAGGTCGAACGGCCATTGCCCAATCTATCAGGTCTCATGAGCTTCGCGAATGCTCTGGACGCTAGAGCTCATTCCATGCTCAACGAAGCGTTCGCGCATACGATGGTTAACCACTCCCTCTCGTCCCTGGATATATGCGCCAACTTCGAGTCCCTAGATAGATCCTCGTTCCATTGGCTCTTTCAGGACGGGGCCTTTCTGCACTCGGTGCTCTGCGCCAGATTTGCTCTACACGACCTTAAAGGTCGGACTGTTGCGGACAGGAGAGGTATACAGCCTAGCAGGACGACGCGCTATCATTTCAGGGAAACCCTACTATCGTTGGCAAAAAAGCTGGATCGTGACGATGCGTATAAAGACGAGGTGGTGGTGTATGTTGTCCTCACCCTTACAATCTTCGCTGCCCTCTTCGATGACTGGGATGCTGTCGCGAAGCATATTGCCGGACTAAAGAAGATCGTGGTTCTCAGAGGAGGGTGGAGCTTCCTACAAACACGTCCGGCGCTACACTTTAAGCTCGATCGTTTGGATCTAGCGTGGTCTCTCAGCTCCGGCAAAGCCCTGTTCTTCTTACCGCACACTATGTCCTGGGATCCAATGCTTTGTCGTCCTGCCACATTCTTGGCATCAATGTATGATCCACCAGCCATTTGGGACCATCGGCTTGTTGTGGTATTTAGGGACTTTCAGTACCTCGTCTTCGCCATCAACGAAAGCATATGCAAGCATGCTCGCTACCAAGCCTCGTGCTTCCAAAACATGATCAACTCACTGCAGACGCGGCTCATGTACTTGTCCAGTCAACTCAGCAACTCAACTGCCGAACTAATTCGACTCTCACTGTTAGCATTTTTGGCTACCACGCTCAAGGTGCCTGGGCGGAAGATGCCGTTTCCTTGGATTACTGATCAGCTTCGGAAGGCCTATACGTCCGCTGCTATGCCTGGTAGTCCTCTCAAGGGGGACATAAAGTTGCACCTGTGGGTGATATTTGTCGCGGCGATCTCAGTATTCGATACGAACGAGCCTTGGCTGCTCGAAGCATGGAGTCCAAGCTGGCAAGAGTGGCACAACATAAAACAGCAGCTGATGAGAGTGATGTGGATAGAGACCATACACGACAAGCTCGGCGAGAGGGTCTTCGAGTATCTCAGGGCACACAGTGAATCTCCTGGAGGTTCTGGGGCTCGGTAAGATCTAACCTAGACGCTGATAACGAGCCTCTTTGTAAGCGTGTGACGTATGAAGTACATGCCAACCTATTATAAGGTAGACTTATTCCTAACATCAAATCTCCAGACAAGTTGATAGATGAAAGATAGGTTGGGCACACTAATGCTGTCTCGTTAACTTTAAATTAAAATACCTTACTTATACCCCCCTACAGGGAATTTTCATATACAAACCCACCATCCATACTCCTACGGCTTTGTTACGACCCTTCCCAACTCCATCAATGAAATCTCCATCATCGTTTCACCATTCTTTCCGCTCCCATCCTTCAATCTCTCAGAAATCATACAATAGGAATCTGAGCTAAACTCGCCCTAGACTCATACAATTGACTGCTATCCGGACCCACCATTAAAAAAGCAAAGAACACTAGACTCCTTAACTTCAGCATAATAGCTAGTCGCCTATATTCCAATTCTGCCTGCTCAGGATCCATATCAGCGTAGAAATCGCAATAATGCATAAGCGCTCGCTCAAGGTTCCATGGGCGGAATGTCGACTGTTTAGACTGCTCGGTTTGCGCGTTTTGGTTGTTTAAGGAACTCGTCGCATGATTACTTATATCTACAACCGTTATTACGTGAGAAAATATATATATTTATATTTTTCAAGTATCAAGAAACATGGATTTATACCTTGAAGATATTCAGGTCGTTTCCCATCCAGGTAGTAACTCTCCGTAATGGCCTTTACGATGCTCTTACCCTCCGTTATTAGGCACTCGTCATCACTCAGGTTGGTGTCCTTATCCATTGTCCATCGATCGCATTCATCCATTGCTTCGATGCTACCCTTAATCTGAATTCGTATCGCAATATCGAGTAAAACGGTCTGGAGCCATAAGATGTTGATAGGATAGAGTTTCCAGCGCATATCACGCTCCTTCTTTTTTAATGTCTCTGCCCATACTACAGGCTCGAACCGTGCAAATAATCTCCTGACTAACGGCATGACTAGAATCTTGACATTGTACGCCGAGCGCCTCTTCTGTGGTCTAGATGAGCAGAGCGTTTCTCGAAATCTTGGCGGTAGAGCGGCATATTGCTGTCTGAGGCGGCCGAAGAGCCATGAGTACCCCTGCGATTTGGGCCGAGATCGCGAGTCCATCAAAAGCCGCGACCGAGGGTCTAGAAACGGGATTTCTTGCCGGGCGGCAGATTCCTGCATCTCTGGAGATAGGCTGATGATGTCCAATGCCTCATTGTTGTTCATGATGTCTGCTGCCATATTCCCGCACCAAGAACTCACGGAGGTCAGAAAGACGCCGGACGGAAAGCCGCAAAAAGCGCATGGTAGGATAGACATCATAGTCATGACAAGCACGGTGGGTATAGTTATCCCTACTAGCTCCTGCCAATCTGAAAGTTCTCTATAACCCTGTACAGTTTTTAGCGCACATTCTGTCTGCACCAAAATACATTCCAAGCAATAAGAGAGGTTGACAACTTTCAATACTGAAGTGAATCAAAACTCGAATCACTGTTACTTACGCTAAGCTTGCTACTGATATTCCACGCCGTGCTCCTGCGAGACCTGGGTATAGCGTCCGCCTCTTGCACATAGTGTCCTGGTAAAACTCTTGGCAGAAAGCTGCTTGAGCTAATGAGTCGTTTAGCTTCATCTTCGACCTTGTCTTTTGACCAATGCCCCGTAATTGCTCTATAAATCAGATGTATATGAGTTAGACTGCGCTCAAGATATGGCCCAAGGGCTAGATGACCTGTTGTCATATGCATAGCGAGCGTCACTTGTTCGCGGCTACATCTTCTTAGCTCCGGGCCGTTGAGAGCGTAAATGTCGCCCTCAAACCGTGCTACCTTCCCAAAAGTTGGAATTTCCTCCACGGAGATAGTGCACGACGGCCCGGACGCATGGAAATGGCGACTTTCTGCATTCATATCAAGCCGAGTACACCCTAGAATGAGAGCTATGCGGCCTAGAACAGCCAAGCGGGTTCTTTGAATTGGTACGTCGATGCCGGAAGGAATGGTGTCGGCATCAAGAGAGTCCACGACTAGTTCAGAGGCATCAGTAAGTCCGAATGCTTGAATCATTTGCGCCCAAGTGGCTCGAGGTCTATCTGCGGTCAATACGGGATGGCGGAGCCGCCATAGCCAATATCGAAGGCTAATGGAGAACGGGAGGTCTGAAGGTTTCGCCCGTTCTTGGGTAGTAGAATTGAACAATACTGAAAAGCCGTCGCTGGATGTATTGTCCATAAGTCAGATCAGCTGGAAAGCGCGATTCTAGGCCTACCTTACATATGCCGAGGATACATCGCCGCCTGAGCGGACCCGTCTCCATTCCAAGCCGTGCGCAACGGCATAGCTGCTTAGGAAACTGCTTTCAATACTCTGGTCCACAGATATTTGACCGGCGGCTAAGAGCTTGATGATCTTGAAGTCGACTTGCGGATACAATATCTTGACCCTCCCAACGCCCAACCTCCACGATCTGTGTCGCGCAGTAACACCAATGGCCGCATGACTCGTCTTCCAGAGGGCATTTCCGGACATCAAGTTCCCAAAAAGGAACTGCAGATACGCCACAATGAAAGCGGCTATCGATATGCCGACAGCGGTGGAGGCAAGTTTGTTGGCGGCCAAAGCGGCCTGAGTCTGCACTTCGTCAGTCGACATCGAAAAAGGGTTGCTATGAATGAAGAGGAATTGAATCATTTGCACCGCAGGATTATCGTGCTGAGCCCGATCTCAGCCTCGTTGCCTACCTTGACCGTAAGAAATACGAGCTGAATGCCATGTTTGATGTCCGCTTTAGGTTAATCTTGTTGTCAACAACACATGCCCGCTTTGACACAAAGAAAAGAAAAGAAACTCTTTACAGACCTATTGTGACCGTCTCAATTAGAAAATAAAGCTCAGCAAAGAAGATAAGTCCTTTGAAGAAGGGAGGGAGACCAGTTGCAGCGGGAGAACAGAATACAATGAAATATCAAGATATGCAATAGCTACTATAAATGGCCGCGGAATGCAGCACTTGCATGATCCAAGGAGAGATCAGCAATGTAAGTGCCTTTTTTTTTGTGGGAAGCTCATGCAAGACGAAGGGGAGTTGGAAGCACTACCGCGAAAGCAAACCTAGTTAATAATAGTTTCCGCAACACTGATGCTCAACAAAGAATAGCTTGGGATTGATTATTTTGAATTGATCCTAGGGAAGAATCTTGTGATTGATTTTGCCATTGTCGCATTTTCCGAAAAACAATGGACACCGTTAACCAGCCAGAACATGCCATGTGTGAATGAAACCGAGCATGATGAAGCTTCCCCGCTCGCATCCTCTCGTTTCTGCTGCTAAGCGTTTCCCCCATCGCCAGACACCCATTCCTGTTATCTATCAACCCCTCCCCGAACGTCTAATGGAAGTAATTATATCGAAGAAGGGTAAAGCATGACGCGGACAGAGGCACCCTAGCTTTTTTTTAGCACACGTGGGGCGAGGGATAGGTGGTATAGTACGTACGAAGCTCTTGGGGGGTAGGTTAGACCTGAACTTGGCACGCACAACACCGCTGTTTCCGTGTGGACGAGTGATCTTGCCCCAGATGACCCTGATCTTGGAGCCCCGTACCGATCGCTGAGCCCTATAGACGTAGGCTACACGCTTACCAGCGTACCATTGTGCCGCTGTCGTATCGTCGACGCCTTCGAGCTTAAGGAGAGAAGTTCCGGGGTTGGTATTGCGCTTTCTACGATGTATTAGCCTATAGTAAGGAAGTTGGAGGAAATAACATACCCTCGCTGGTAGGAAATATGCTTTCCCCTAGAAGCAGTGATGTTAGCCTCTGATCCTAATACTGTTGAATGACCGCATCCATAAGAAGCCCCATCCCAAGCAAATCCGTGCTTCCAGTTGTCATCATAACGCCGGCAGCATAGTTTCCATATCAATCCGCAAGTCGCCTGTATCGCTGATATCTTTCGGAAATGAATTGGGAAAGTCGGCTGGTGAGGAAAAGTAGAAGCACGAATCTGATCGGAATCTGGGATGCAGCTCAGGAAATGCGGCGGACGTATTGACTCACTTCACGTAGACTATAAGTCAAATGACACGTTAGCGAACATGATCCGTATATTTCAATGGATTATGCTGTCGTCAGGAATAGATACTGTGCTACAGCAAATGGCAGCATCTAAATCGCAGAAATAATGCAGGCTCGACTTACGGCGGTGGGACTTCTCAGACATGACGAAAGATTCCTAGCCTCACGGATATGGGTGGATTGGATATCGGAGACCTTGATAGTGGTCGTGATGCTGTCGGGTTAGTTTGTCGTTGGTGAATCAATCTTTGGCTTGACGAAATCGATGTGTGTCTCTTCCTTGGCGGCTAAGCGAGGGCATTGTCACGTGAACAAGTTTGTCTTGGCGAACGGGAACCTTAACATCAAAATCCTCTTGGGACTCTCTTGTCCAGGCAACTTTCCGCTACACGGACAATCCCTTGACCAGGCTTATTTCCCGATCGTGCATACGTGCTTACATTCAACTGTACCGGCCGAAGCGCTTGAGATGCTAGGTCTGGGGCAAAACATTCACTCCGCCTTAGGTATCTTCGCAAGCAGCACCCTGGTGCCCTCAAATTCCTGTTCGCATCTGGATTACTACGCCTCCATTCTACTGCATTGCTTCTCCTCTCATCGGCTTGGGTTGTCCGTTTACCGCTGGTGTGTAAACCTGATGCCTTGACGATGCCATCCACGAGCCGTATACCTGATCCGGAGCACGCGGTGCGATACGGTAGGTATTGTTGAGTCCTGGCCCCTCACCTGCAAGGCTGGCTTCCATCGGGCTTGACTACCTAGGCAGGTCGGTTCAATATCTTCGTGTCACACTTGCTCGCCCGCCCACGGGATCGCAATGCGATTCCTCCGACGTTCGGAGAGCTTGGTGTTGAACGAGATGGATGGATGCCGTATTGGTGCTAAGCGGGTGCTGTCGACTATGGAGCAGCACTTGCACTCTGCACTGGCGAGGCTGATTACAAACTTGAAACCTTGACGGATGGATAGTAAGACGCTTGGTTATCACTAGAGTCGAGGCGCTGAGAGGCGCACCGGGTATTTAGATGTGGAGACGATTGCCTTCGCCGCGTTCCCAGAGATGCCGAAGCTTGTCCACTTTATTCAGCGACGATATGATAGCGCCTGCTCCCAGCCTTGCCGGACTTCGGAGGTCAATCGAGGGGACGCCACCTTCCAGCGGAGTTTCTCTTGAAGCCGCAACCGCGACGGGGCAAAGCGAGTGTCATGACAAGGCTCTGCGACAGAGAAGGGATGGGCTAGCTAGCCAGGTAGGTACTTGTAGGGCAGATGGCATCTGAGATTACCACATAGAATTGTTCCACGAGTGTACTGCAGAGTGGCATTGGCAGCGGGTATGGTGGTGGTGGTGGGGTCGTGCGCTTGCTCTCGGCGTTAGTAAACCTTGACTCCATGCGCGGAGAAGGGAAGGTTCACTGGCTCCGGAGATGCTTTGCAAGATTCGCGCCCGCTTAGTGATGCCTGACGGCCTTGCTTTTTAATTGCCATCCTTTAAAGCTCGCCATATCCACCGCGGGCGCGTTATCGTGAATATCGTGTTCAGTTTATCTACTTGAGCAGGATCCAGCCAAACGCCGTGGGAGCTTAAGCGGTGCTTATTTCGTCACCACCCCGTCGCAAAGCGCCAGACCGCAGGGGCCGGATAAACCCCACCACGCTGAAGCTTCTGTCCACAACACCTTTCTTTCCGCTGTCATCCGCCCGTTCAGCGTCACACTATTCATTACGCCCATTTACTACGCCTTGAGTATCCTGTAACCCGTTGTTCGTGAGGCCTTGTGGGGCTCCGCTTTGCAGAACAACGAGCACAATGGCGAGCACACTTATCCAGCCCGAGGTCGAGGCCAATGCCGGGTGCGTGCTGTTTCAGTCCCTCTCCCTACCACAGAAACCCAGAAATGGAGCCTTTGGCAACTTGCGCAAACGTCCCGGCGCGCTGTTGGAGCTCGGGGAGCCACTATGCGCGCTCTTGGAGAGGCGGAGGCCCTGAAGTCCTAGACAACCTAAAGCTAACATATTGTGATACGCAGCACCATTGAGCTCAAGGACAACACTATCATAGTAGTTCTGGGCGCCTCTGGGGATCTGGCAAAGAAGAAGACGGTAAGATGCCGGAACTGCCTGTATTAACAAGACCTGCAAGACCCGCAAGACTGACAAGAGTCTAGTTCCCCGCTCTCTTCGGTCTCGTAAGTTGCGCGCGCGACGTCCTGCTCGATTCACCTAACTCTTCCGGTAGCATCGGAACAATTTTCTTCCCAACGGCGTCAAGATTGTGGGATACGCCCGAACAAAGATGGACCATGAGGAGTACCTCCGCCGTGTAAAGTCGTATATTAAGACTCCAACAAAGGAGATGCAACAGCAGCTAGAAGACTTCTGCTCCAAGTGCACATATATCTCCGGACAGTATGACCAAGATGAATCTTTCATTAACCTTCGGAAACACTTGGAGCAGCTCGAACAAGGCCGGAAGGAAACCCATAGGGTGTTTTACATGGCCCTTCCTCCCAGCGTCTTCATCACGGTTTCGCAGCACCTCAAGCGCAACTGCTACCCCACCAAGGGAATTGCTCGCGTCATTGTGAGTCTGGCGGCGATCTCCATGCTTGGACAGAGTATTGATTCCTCAATAGGTTGAGAAGCCGTTTGGCAAAGATCTGGCCAGCTCAAGGGAGCTCCAGCGGGCGCTGGCACCGGACTGGACAGAGGATGAAGTCTTCCGTATTGACCACTACCTTGGCAAGGAGATGGTCAAGAACATTTTGATTCTGCGGTTTGGCAACGAATTCTTCGGCGCCACATGGAACAGGAACCACATTGATAATGTGCAGGTAAAATTATGTTTGGGAGTTCCAAGGCGAATTCTAACTCGGGACAGATCTCTTTCAAGGAACCCTTTGGAACGGAGGGCCGGGGTGGTTACTTCGATGAATTTGGTATCATTCGTGATGTCATGCAAAACCGTGAGCTTCCTTGAACGTCAGGCTCAGAAGCCGTGGCTAACCTAACCTAGACTTGTTGCAGGTCCTTACTCTATTGACCATGGAGCGACCAATTTCCTTCTCCGCTGAAGATATTCGTGACGAAAAGGTACAAGCCGATCTTGCTTATCTAAAGTCGAGGCATAACTGATTGTGTCTTTAGGTCCGTGTCCTCCGCGGAATGCCTGCCATCGAACCCAAGAACGTTATTATTGGACAATACGGAAAGTCGCTCGATGGTACAAAGCCAGGATACAAGGAAGATGATACCGTCCCCAAGGACTCCCGATGCCCCACCTTCGCCTCAATGGTCGCATATATTAAGAACGAAAGATGGGATGGCGTGCCCTTTATTCTCAAGGCAGGCAAAGGTGAGCTACGATGCTTACATGAAACGAAGCCTTCTAACGTCAAATAGCCTTGAATGAGCAGAAGACGGAAGTCCGTATCCAGTTCAAGGATGTCACCTCCGGCATATTCAAGGACATCCCCCGAAACGAGCTAGTCATTCGTGTCCAGCCCAATGAGAGTGTATACATTAAGATGAACTCGAAGTTACCGGGTCTAAGCATGCAGACAGTTGTCACAGAGCTCGACCTAACGTACAGGCGGCGGTTCTCCGACTTGAAGATTCCTGAGGCATACGAGTCGCTCATTCTAGACGCACTGAAGGGTGATCACTCCAACTTCGTCCGTGACGACGAACTTGACGCCAGCTGGAGGATTTTCACTCCTCTTTTGCACTACCTAGACGACAATAAGGAAATCATTCCGATGGAATATCCTTACGGTAAGATATGCGAATTTTCGGGTCGCTTGATTATTGTTTTCGAGGTATTCTAATTCTTAATAGGCTCCCGGGGCCCTGCCGTTTTGGACGATTTCACGTCCTCCTACGGATACAAATTCAGCGATGCAGCAGGTGGGACCTAGCCTATGTGTTGTAATATACTTATCTCTTTCTGACATTGTTTCTAGGCTACCAGTGGCCCATGACTAACTCTGAGAAGTTGTAAAACTTCGGTATATTTCTAGATAAAAAGTTGAACGGTTTATGTAGAGTGTATCGGGAACATCCGCTCTATTCCCCTGATGATTCAAGTTGCTGGATCTTAATTGTATCCCATGGATAGGCCAGTGCATGCACGGGCCACGAATACGATAGACAATGGAATATGCCACGGCGTTTGACCTCTTGATAATATCCCTAGAAAAGTGAGCTCTTAAGGGCCCGTGTCTGTAGTGCGGCTCAAGGGTATGCAGTGAGCCCGCGTATAGCGGCCCGCATGCATAACCATCTCACATGTGCTAAGAATAGGAATTCCGACTATGCGTTATTCAATTCCGACAATAATAGGCTGCTTTCGTCCGATCTCTTTTCATCGCCGAAAGCGGATACGGAGGTGCTCGGGATGACAGAATGTGGCGTTCGTGCCCTTCAGCCACACAATCCAGGTTCACGAAGTGGGATGACAGCGTTAGTTCGATTGCATCATGCGGCTTTAAGGTAAGTTTTTTCTGAGTTGACTCAGCATAAGTACTTGAATGACTCCAAGTGAAACACTTGCTTTTTACGAATATATACTTTCTTCCTGGTATTAAACACACGCCAACAATTCGGACCAATTGACTGGTCCATTCAACTTGCCTCGTGGTTTGCTCTCGCTGTTAGTAGTTCAAACTGTTGCCACAGGCGACAGTTGACGCTGGACCGCACTTCCTCAAGTATTTTTGTTTCGCCACGTTGTCCGCCGCACACCTTAATCTTTGGGAAGGCTCTAATCTTCAAGACATAGGAAATTGGAAAACCGCCGTAGCTGAGAAATACAGTACCCCTGCCCCACCTCGCCTACTTCCGCCAGACTCGAATCCTCTCGTAAGTCGTGGACGTCGAAACAACACCACCAAAGCCGGCGTTTCCTACTAGACAACTCCACCAATCTTCTTGCGGCACCCCCGGAAAAGCGCATATTCGACCACGCCCGCACCATGACCCCTCCACAGGATATCAATGGCGGCCTCTCTAGATCGGTCTCGAATAGCCTATCGTTGAGTAGCAGCCCTTCTATGGCCTTCCACAGCCCGCCTTTAAGCTTTCAACCACCTCGGGGAAGCAGTTTTCAAGATTCCGCAAGGACCGGAAGCATCAGCGGTATTTCCTCGCTCGTCTCTGCGAAGCAGTTGAAGCCCTTCGATACTAAGGATATCAAGGTGCTATTGCTGGAGAATGTGAATCAGACTGGAGTGGACATACTTAAGGACCAAGGTTACCAGGTTGAATTTCACAAAAGCAGCTTGCCGGAGGACCAATTGATTGAGAAGATTAGGGATGTGCACGTTATTGGAATCCGCTCAAAGACGAAACTCACAGAGAGGATACTAAAGGAGGCGAAGCATTTGATCGTTATCGGCTGCTTCTGTATCGGAACGAACCAGGTCGATCTTCAATATGCAGCACAGCAAGGTATCGCCGTCTTCAACTCGCCTTTCAGCAATTCAAGAAGCGTCGCCGAGCTCGTAGTCTCAGAAATCATAGCCCTGGCTCGCCAGCTGGCTGACAGGTCAATGGAGTTGCATAACGGAATGTGGAATAAAGTCAGCAAAGGCTGCTGGGAAGTTCGAGGCAAGACACTGGGCATAGTCGGATATGGCCATATTGGCAGCCAGCTGTCAGTGCTTGCAGAGGCGATGGGCATGTCGGTCATATACTACGACATTCTTACCCTAATGGCATTGGGCACAGCTCGTCAGATGCCCACCCTGGACGATTTGCTTGAGCAGTCGGATTTCGTAACCCTTCACGTCCCGGAGACACCGGAAACGAAGAACATGTTTCGAAAGAGCCAGTTCGACAAGATGAAGGACGGCAGCTACATTATCAATAACGCGCGGGGTAGCGTAGTCGACATTCCTGCGCTGATCGAAGCCATGAGGAGCGGGAAGATTGCTGGCGCGGCGCTGGACGTATATCCCAACGAGCCTGCTGGCAACGGCGACTACTTTAACGCCGATTTGAACTCGTGGACCAAGGATCTGCGAGGTTTGAAGAATCTCATCCTTACGCCGCACATTGGTGGAAGCACAGAAGAAGCGCAAAGTGCGATTGGCGTCGAAGTCAGCCAAAACTTGGTGCGCTACGTGAACGAAGGCACGACCCTGGGCGCCGTCAACATGCCGGAGGTCAACTTGCGCTCGGTGACTATGGAAGAGCCAAACGCCGTTCGGGTTATTTTTATTCACAAGAACGTTCCGGGTGTGCTGAGGCAAGGTATGAGTACTATTCGAAGAAATAAACGTAAATTTGTTTTAACAAGCCGCTAGTTAACGCAATGATCGCTACGCACAACGTCGAGAAGCAAATGACTGACTCAAGGGGCGAGGTACGTTCCGATTTTCCCTCATGAACCGGCTATGGGCTTGCCTTCATCAGCAATGGGTTCCAAGCGGTGGACAAATTTATCGGTACAGAGACTAACTTGGGTTTACAGGTCGCCTACCTCATGGCCGACATTAGCGATGTCAAGGAGGAAGAGATCAAAGACCTCTTCGCCAGTCTCGAGGGTCTCTCAGGTACGTCACGCAGGATTAAGATGCGGCTCTGATTAGAACTGACCCCGGCTGCAGCCCGGATTCGGACTAGGGTGCTGTACTAGGCTTTGGACATTGCGATGGTGAAACGGACGGAGACTTCTTTTTATTGGTATTTGCACATGGCGTTATGAGACGAGTAAGAAGAGAAAGTGGGGTGTTGACGTGACGGAAGGAGTACGGAAGGGAGCCGGATCCTTGAGCCGCGTAGTAGTATTTAGACACGTTGAAAATTCTTGCAGGGGACAAAAAGAGTATCAAGCGGGCGGCACTGTTTTCTTCTCAACGAAGAACGGCAAAAAGCATTCAACATGGCGTTTTGGCATGTATTCCACGCTTTAGCAATAAAAGAAGCATGGCGGAGAAGTCTGGTGAGACCGAAAAAAAAAAAAAAAGCATTCTTGGTATGTAGCAACAAGCGCAAATATCATCTGAGCGACTGGCAACGCGAAGGTCAGACGGTTTCTTGTTGTTCGCAGGCAGGGCAGCCTCCGCCTATAAGAGAAATATAAAACAGGGGAGGCTGTTCTAAACAAAGCGACAAGCATGAAGGGAATTCTCCCACATCCATGCTCAGGCGAGGACGTTGCATGCTTCAAACGGGACGAGTTGCAAGAAAGACAGCGAGGCGAATCCAGATGTATGTTGTGAAAGTTGCAG
Source organism: Lojkania enalia (assembly GCA_010094045.1). Taxonomy (NCBI): domain Eukaryota; kingdom Fungi; phylum Ascomycota; class Dothideomycetes; order Pleosporales; genus Lojkania; species Lojkania enalia. Next base: position 140,463 of record ML986666.1, read on the forward strand.
CAAGCACAATATCTATAGATCTTCGACAGGTGCAGTCTGCCCATGCTCTTTGTCCGGCGTCCCTAGCGCGTTTGCATGAATCGGGTGGCGGAGACGGTGATTGGCCAGACGTCGCTATAGCTGAAGCAGTGTTTGAGAAGCGAATGTAATATACTGTGCCAAAAGGCAACGCTTGGGCGTACGCGTGTCTCTGCGGCGAACGGGTGCTGGGCCTGCGCACCTCTCCTTTTGCATGTCGTTATTTTTATTTTTGTTTTTATTTTTTATTTCTTACTTTTCGCTTTTCATTTGTCGCCGCCGATGCAGGTCGAAGGGGCTGCATGCTGGTGCGACAGGCTCTCCAGACGTTCCTGGACGGCTCATGGTTGGCCTGGCTCTGTCGGGTGAGCCAGGGGCCAGCTGTGTGCCAGTGCGGCAAGCGGGCTGTTGGCGGTGAGATGCGCGCGGCGCTATCCCGGCTGAGGAAACTTAGTGAAAGTGCTGGGCCCGCTGCCCGTCCGCGTTCCATCTTCATGACCGCCTTTTGAATTCTCTACAACTCCCCCACTCCCCCCAGGCCGAGCCCCTTTGGCCCACATGTGCACTCCACGGTGACCACCGCTCGCCGGATGTTGAACGAGACCTGCCGACACGCCGTCGTATCACAGTAGCGAAGGAGTTGGGCGACGAGGAGTTCTTGTTGACCGCAACACCTGAAAGGGAGCTGCTGGACCCCTACTAACCCCCCCTGGCCACGGCGACATTCAGACCAGACAACCGGGAGACATGGCACACATTTACGATGTTGGGACGAGGGCGTGGCAGCCAGACACCACCGAGGGCTGGGTGGCCTCCGAAGTAGAGGAGAAGTTGGTTAACGGCGACAAGGTGAAGCTGATCTTCCGGCTTCAGAATGGCGAGGTATGTCTGCCCCGCTGCCCCAACACTGCTGAACACTACAAAAATACACGATTCTAATGCTTCCACGCACAGAGCAAAGCCGTCGAGACCACCATTGCCGCCATCCAGGACGGCAACGACCCGAACCTGCCGCCGCTGATGAACCCCGCCATGCTCGAAGCCAGCGACGACCTCACCAATCTGTCACATCTGAACGAGCCGGCTGGTAGGACTCATAGCGACTCACATGGCCCAGATCCCGGCTAACCACCGTGCACAGTGCTCCAAGCCATCAAGCTACGGTATGCGCAGAAGGAGATCTACACATACTCGGGCATTGTCCTGATTGCGACGAACCCCTTTGCCAGGGTCGATTCGTTGTATGTGCCTGGGATGGTGCAAGCATATGCTGGAAAGCAACGATCCTATGGCGCTCCGCATTTGTTCGCCATCGCGGAGGAGGCCTTCGCGTAAGTGCTTCTCCATTCGAGTCTACCCGGGAGGTTGCTGCACGCTCCTCCCCGGGAGAGGGGAGGGCCTCTTGGGGAGAAGCAAACTAACACGGTCGTAGGGAAATGGTTCGCGAACAGAAGAACCAGACAATTGTCGTCTCTGGTGAGTCCGGAGCGGGTAAAACCGTCAGCGCCAAATACATTATGCGATATTTTGCGACTCGAGAATCCCCCGATAATCCCGGAAAGCGGAAAGGAAGGGCAGATACAATGAGCGAGACGGAAGAGCAGATTCTGGCTACGAATCCTATCATGGAAGCCTTCGGCAACGCCAAAACTACCCGAAACGACAATTCCTCCCGTTTTGGTAAATATATCGAGATCATGTTCAACAAGCATACGGATATCATTGGTGCAAAAATCCGGACCTATTTGCTCGAACGATCAAGATTAGTGTTTCAACCCCTCAAGGAGAGGAACTACCACATCTTCTACCAGCTGGTGGCGGGCGCAACTGACGCCGAGCGCGGCGAGCTTTCCCTTAAACCCGTTAGTGAATTCAACTATCTCAATCAGGGTAGTGCACCGACAATCGATGGTGTTGACGACAAAGCGGAATTTGATGCTACAAGGAATTCGTTGACAACCATTGGCGTCCCTACCGATACACAGGCCCAAATATTCCGCGTTCTCGCTGCGCTTCTCCATCTTGGCGACGTCAAAATAACAGCAACACGAACTGACTCTGTCCTGGCTCCTGATGAACCCGCTCTGGTTAAGGCAGCTAACCTGCTTGGAATAAATGCCGCCAACCTTGCAAAGTGGACGGTGAAGAAGCAGTTGATCACAAGAGGAGAGAAGATTGTCTCGAATCTGACCCAGCAACAGGCCATCGTCGTCAGAGACTCTGTCGCCAAATTTATTTACTCGAGCTTGTTCGACTGGTTGGTTGAGCGTATTAATATGAGCCTTGCTACTGAAGACGTACTTTCTCATGCTCATTCCTTTATTGGCGTGCTCGATATCTACGGTTTCGAACATTTCGCAAAGAATTCTTTCGAACAATTCTGTATCAACTACGCGAACGAGAAGCTGCAGCAGGAATTCAACCAACACGTATTCAAGCTCGAGCAAGAGGAATATCTACGAGAGCAAATCGACTGGACCTTTATCGACTTCGCGGATAATCAACCGTGCATTGACCTGATTGAAGGCAAACTCGGTGTTCTGTCCCTGCTTGATGAAGAATCTCGTCTTCCCATGGGTTCAGACGAGCAGTTTGTCACCAAGCTACACCATAACTTTGCAGGAGATAAACAAAGGTTTTATAAGAAGCCCCGCTTTGGAAAGTCCGCTTTCACCGTCTGCCATTATGCCATCGATGTCACATACGAATCCGACGGTTTTATAGAAAAGAACAGGGATACCGTGCCCGATGAGCATATGGATGTTCTCAAGGCCTCCTCTAACAAGTTCCTCACAGAAGTCCTCCGAGTTGCAGCGAGCATTCGAGACAAGGAAACCGCTGCCACGGCCTCAACGAAGCCTGGAACAGCCATGGCTGCTGGACGGAGGATAGCTGTCAACAGGAAACCTACACTCGGTGGCATCTTCAAATCATCTCTGATCGAGCTCATGGCGACTATCAATTCGACAGATGTTCACTACATTCGATGCATCAAACCCAACGAAGCCAAGGAGGCGTGGAAATTTGAGGGTCCCATGGTTCTGAGCCAGCTCCGAGCTTGCGGTGTACTCGAAACTGTCCGAATCAGCTGCGCCGGTTACCCAACGAGGTGGACTTACGAAGAATTTGCTCTGCGTTACTATATGTTAGTGCCGTCCTCGTCCTGGACCCCGGAGATTCGGAATATGGCGACAGCTATCCTCAAGAAAGCACTCGGATCTAGCTCCAATGACGGTAGGGATAAGTACCAAATGGGTCTTACCAAGATCTTCTTCCGTGCTGGTATGCTTGCATTCCTCGAGAACCTACGAACAGCCAGGCTGAACGAGGCTGCCATTATGATCCAGAAGAATCTCCGAGCCAAGTACTACCGACACAAATACCTCGAGACACGTGAATCTATCATCCAGCTTCAGGCACTGGCCAGGGGATACATCACTCGTGAGCGCGCCGAAGAGGCCAGGCAAATCAAGGCCGCAACTACGATCCAGCGTGTATGGCGCGGCTGCAAGGACAGGGAGAGATACCATGCCATTCGCAATTCCGTCATCAAATTTCAGGCTGCAGCAAAGGGATATCTGTGCCGCAAGTACCTCTTGGACACAAGACTTGGAAATGCGGCCAGAATCATCCAACGCAACTGGCGGTCCCAGCGATCGCTCAAAGCCTGGAGGCAATACCGCAAGAAGATTGTCATCATTCAGAACCTCTGGAGAGGAAGGCAGGCCCGAAGGCAATACAAGGTCCTCCGCGAAGAAGCTCGCGACCTCAAGCAGATCTCTTACAAGCTAGAGAACAAGGTTGTCGAGCTCACGCAGTCTTTGGGTACGATGAAGGCACAGAACAAGGCACTGCATGCTCAAGTCGAGAATTACGAAGGCCAGCTCAAATCATACAAGGAGAGGGGCCGTCAACTCGAAACCCGTCAAAAAGAACTCCAGGCCGAGGCCAACCAGGCTGGTATCACCGCCGCAAGGCTAAGCGCTATGGAGGAAGACTTCAAGAAACTGCAAAGCAATTACGATGAGAGCACCGCCAAGATGCGACAACTACAGGAGGAAGAAAAACAGCTGCGCGCGTCGCTCAAGAAGACCACCGACGATCTCGAACAGGCCAAGCGGAGAAGCAATGTCACGGAATCAGAGAAGATGTCTCTTCGCCAACAACTTGCCGAGCTACAGGATCAGGTAGAGCTGCTCAAACGCAATGGCCCGATCAATGTGGAGCTCACTAACGGTCACACTGCAATGGGCGCAAGCAGCCTGATCAACCTCGTTTCCTCTAAGAAGCCTAAGAGGCGCAGTGCCGGACCAGATACCCGTGACCTGGACCGTTTTAGCCAGACGTACAGCCCACGCCCTGTGTCGGTGGCCGTCGGCTCTACCGCACACCGCCAAAATCTCTCTGGCTCAACGTTCAATCCCCACTTCGACAATGTTGAGCTTGAACTTGAGAGCATCCTTGCTGATGAGGACATGCTGAACGATGAGGTGACACTAGGCCTCATCAAGAACCTCAAGATTCCCTCACCTACTACTTCTCCGCCACCAACCGACAAGGAGGTCCTCTTCCCGGCCTATCTCATCAATCTCGTCACCTCCGAAATGTGGAATAATGGCTTTGTCAAGGAATCCGAACGCTTCCTTGCCAACGTCATGCAGTCCATCCAGCAAGAAGTCATGCAGCACGATGGTGACGAAGCGATCAATCCTGGTGCCTTCTGGTTGTCCAACGTCCACGAGATGCTCTCTTTCGTCTTCCTTGCGGAAGACTGGTACGAACAGCAAAAGACTGATAATTACGAATACGATCGACTATTGGAGATTGTCAAGCACGATTTAGAAAGTCTTGAGTTCAACATCTATCATACCTGGATGAAGGTGCTTAAGAAGAAGCTTCAGAAGATGATTGTTCCCGCAATTATCGAGTCGCAGTCTCTCCCGGGCTTTGTCACAAACGAGAGCAACCGATTCCTTGGCAAGCTCCTCCAGAGCAACAATGCCCCGGCATTCAGCATGGACAATTTGCTTAGTCTGTTGAACAACGTTTACAAGGCAATGAAGGCCTACTATCTGGAAGATTCTATTATCACCCAGACAGTCACCGAGTTGCTCAGGCTTGTTGGTGTCACAGCTTTCAACGATCTCTTGATGAGGAGAAATTTCCTCTCTTGGAAGCGCGGTCTCCAGATTAATTATAACATTACCCGTATCGAGGAATGGTGCAAGTCACATGATATGCCCGAGGGTACTCTTCAGCTTGAGCACTTGATGCAGGCCACCAAACTCCTACAGCTCAAGAAAGCCACGTTAAACGACATTGAAATCATCCAGGATATCTGCTGGATGCTATCACCCAACCAGATCCAGAAGCTTCTCAACCAATACTTGGTTGCCGACTATGAGCAGCCCATCAACGGAGAAATTATGAAGGCTGTCGCCTCAAGGGTCACAGAGAAGAGCGATGTTCTATTGTTGACAGCAGTGGATATGGAGGACTCTGGACCGTACGAGATTGCAGAACCTAGAGTCATCACGGCGTTGGAGACATACACTCCTTCATGTAAGCACAATCTCTCCCCACTACTGCAAGTTGTGGAAGCTGACATTCACATCATAGGGCTTCAAACTCCCCGTCTAAAGCGCCTGGCGGAGATTGTCTCGCAACAAGCGATCGCGCAACAGGAGAAGATGGAGTTTGAAATCGAGCAGGAGCACACAAATGGCGACGGGATGAACGGCCACGCTCTTATGGAAGAGACGGAGGTTGCATAGACCATTAGAAGCCTGGTTTTTTAGTTTTGGAAGCGCGCAATTTTTTCACGCGAGAGATGAGCAATATGACAAAACCCTGTAGTGTAGTGTAGGTTCTCGGGCGCATATGACGTTGGGTATGTAATGCCGGGAATTTTTGTCTGGAGGTTTAAGTTCTTTCGATACCTGATCAGGTAGCCTTTTTTCGATGCAAGGGTTTGCTGGAGAAGCAAGCTTCCTTGTTACCTAACCCTCGGGTGGGGGTGTATAGTTTTGTGTGCATAGTGTTTGGAGTCTTTTTTCTTAATGAATGGGTGTAATGATGGCCTTGACATTTTGTCGTCTGCCTGCAACTATTAGATCAGTGTTGAGTGCGTGTTTTTTGGTGACTGTGTCCGATCTTGATTAGCCGGCGTTACTACATTACTTAGAAAAATATTTTTTTTTTTTTTTTTTTTTTTTTTTTAAGGAGATACAATTAAGAGCATGAACGTTTGGGTGAAGCACTAGGCTTGCGCTAGTGGTCAAACTTTAATTAATAGGAGACTTTCTTGGCATTTGGCGGATGTGTTCCATTGTTAGGGGAAGGGAGAGTGGAGTGGAGGGCGAATTGTTGTTGTCTAGCATTCCCTTGAATGATATTGTATATTGTGACAATAAATTTTAGAGAGTTTTTTCTATTAATTGTAGATGCGATATTGGATTTGCGTATACCTAGGTAACTAGACATGCTCAAATGTCTTTTGTAGAAGTGGCAGCTTTTGGCGGCCTTGGCACCACTAGTCGGCGTTGCCTACCTAATGGATCACACCTACACTTCACCTGAGCCAGCTGGGCTTCACAAGATAGCTTCAGCCTGCCATCACGGTGGTCCGCTGACGACTTCAACTTCCATACGCCCACGTACTCACACCCCTTCTTCGTATTCCCACCATCGTCACCATGCATCATCTTCGGGAAGTGGAGTGCTGTCTGTCGCCTTGGGCTTGAGAGGTCGTGTTGAGCTAAGCCACTGTCTAGCCTTTACCACGCTAGCGGGTTTTGCGAGGTTCGTTAAATAATCATACGGAGCTTCTAATCTTTTACTTATGGGGCGAAGTTTTCCTTCTGGAGGCACAAAGCGTTTACAATATCGGCTCTCCAAACGCTTTTTACACGTTTGGCTCACACATCCTCCCTTTCCCTCCCAACAGTAACCATGGCGGAAGATCCGTCCCTTCTAGAATGTCCTATGTGCTCTTTCAGTGTACTCCCGTCCGATGACTACGTTTTACAACTACACTTTGAGCAAGTGCATACCACGGACTCTCCTTTCAAGATCAAAGACGATCCGGCGTGCTTACCTCCGTCATCGACTATAGCCCTTTCCTCTAACCGATCAAAACACGCACATACGGTTGAAGCTTCCGATGATATTAGCCACAGCTCCGTCGAATGCCCTGTGCCTGACTGCGGCGAGTGTATCCCTCTCAATGACTACAACGATCATCTCGACTTGCACGCTGCAGCAACATTATCATTTGACGAGACTACCGGAAAATATCATTCTCAACAAACAGCCACTATGCACGGCCCCACCGCCGCTATTACTTCTATGGGAAACACAAAATTACCTTCATTCGTAGAGCAGCACTTTAACACGGCCGTCCCAGATGCTCTAAGAAGAAACGAGGATGGTGCCCGCAAGCTGAAGAAGAAGAAGAGGGGTCGAAATGATTCCTCTGGCAGCGAGAAAAGCACTATTTCCAGGAGCATTCTGAGCTTCAACCCCTTTGCGAAGTACAACAAGATCGTTAAGCCGCCTGTAAGCACGGTTCGACTTGGCGTAAGCTTTCTGCCCTGCACCTAAATCGGCCTACGCTAATCCGTCATGATAGAAAAAGGAACTTGGTCCTCATGCATGGGAAGAACGTATGCCTCAATGGCTTTATGATCAACTCACTTCTGGGCCGAAAATAACTGTCGTCAACCGCATCGGCCGAGACGGCCGCCTTATCAAACAGGAGCAGGTGCAGAACGAGACACCAGGTGTCATTCCTATACTCGCTCAACTATCCGCCCTTGATCGATCTGTTGAAAGGGCTTATTACTGCCATCCTTCTACAATTCACATTGGCAAAACTCCAAGGGAAGGTGGTTTCTGTGGGTATCGAAATATTCAGATGCTTGTATCTTACATACAGGGTGCCAAAGCGCAAGGTCATGAGGAGTTTCCCGGACGTACACCTGGTATCCTGAAGCTTCAAGACCTTATCGAGGAGGCATGGGATAAAGGCATCAACACCATTGGCCGGCAACAGACTGGTGGCATCCGAAACACTCGAAAGTACATCGGAACACCAGAGGTACGAACACGACAAGTTTGTGTGAATTATCCTGACTCACATGGTTACAGGCACAAGCGCTTTTCCTAAGCTCCCAGATTGATTGCGGCGTTCAAATGTTCAATGATAGCCCCGATGGCCAGATTATAGCCCACGACGCACTTTTTGCGGCCATAGAAACCTACTTTGCGCAAGCTGCCGTTAAGGACGGCTCAAATGTGTGCAAGACTCTTTTGCCGCCAATCTATCTTCAGTACGAAGGTCACTCTCTCACCATTGTCGGGCTCGAGCGCAGGAAGAATGGCGCCCACGAACTCATGGTCTTTGATCCAATGTATAGCACGAGCCCAGCCATGCATCGTTTGATCGGACGAAAGAGTATCAAAAATAGTAGGCCGGAGGTCTTGTACGCCTATCGTAGGGGTGCAAGGCAACTGCAGAGGCATGCTGCTTTTGAGGTTCTTATGTACGTTACGTCTCACCAACTTGGTGGTGCCAATATTGACTGATGTTCCTCAGGCTTACGGCGCATCCGCCCTTGTTCCCGGCTTGGGATGTATGAGACACTTGACCTTACACGCCCTTTCACTTCACTCATGCAGAGATACCCAAACCTTCCACAGCTACCTAGAATCATTTAATCACAAATCATTGAATGTCATATTTAGCCTCTCCCTTTCGTCTATATCTTATCAATTCATACTACCATGGTTGTGCTGAACATGGTATGACAGGTTCTCCGCCAGTTTCCCGATTGCCGCTATGTCTATGTTTTCTTCCGTTCTCGTACTCTCGGTTTTGACGTCTATCCCGAAGACCACTTCTTACGCAACTTTCCTTGGCAGCAATACGGCGGACTCTGGATTATTGATGATGCTCGCTTTGCCCGGTCCGGGAGGATGAGCCCACTCATTGCTCAAGCCCTTCGACGGATTACTAGTGAGGGGTCCGCCTCTTCAATTTCTAATTTCTCTAGAAAAGACAATGTGCCCAAGAGCATGAGTAGCTCTTTCGATATCGGATTATCCAGCCGTCAGGCGCCAATTTTAGCAGGACCGAGGAGTGGTCCTTCTACTCGACAAGCATCGCTCATATCATCGGTGGACGGTTCGCAAGGCTTTGCTTCACAGTCTCCATCTGATGCCCTCAACCCGGTCCTTGATATGATCGGAATGCATAGCGCTCAACCATGCACAAGCCCATCTAAGGCCAGGCCTACACTTACCATTAAGACCGGCTTTGTGCGAAGGGCTCCTGGTTACCCTAGTCCTTTTTCCCCTACCCGCAATGCAAAGATATTCTATCCATCACCCCAGTCGGAAAAAGGAAGTAGTGCTGCAACGCCACGACCTAGCAGCCCTATGAGCATAGATGGTTCCGACATGTGTGGACCGTCCCGACGCTGCACCTCTCACAACTACGAGATGTACTCTTTCCCGATGAACCCATACGACGACTCAAGCCCGGATAGCGTCCCGTCCGAAGCCATTGGCAAGAACACATACAGCTGCCTATCGTTCATTCCCAACGGCAGCCAAGGACGCCATCCAGCCAAAGCAACACGCATCACCTCGCCCGCATGCTCCGCCTCGACAACCTGCACCACCCCTACGAGCCCTGTCTCCCCGCGAACCGCAATGCTGAAAAACATGGCGGGCAAACAGGCCGTGCAAAATATGTCCCACCGTCCACACCCCACCACCCAACCCGCCTGGCCCACCACAAATCCCAACGGCACCATCATCCCCCTCCCCCTCTCCCCATCCCTCTCCACATCACCGTCCTTGTCCTCGCCCCCGCCCCTCTCCCTCTCCCCTCCCGCAATTCCCATCGCCAACGGTATAGAAACCGATGCCGTCTCGCCCATCTCGCCCACGGGCACCATGCTCTCGTACACGTCAAACCGCGCCGTGGACTCGGGTCTGCTGGCCGTCAAACCGCTCTCCGAGGCGCAAGTCGCCGAGTATAGGTTCTGGAGGCCGTGCGGGAGGAGGGGATGTATGGTTGGTTGCGGCGGAGCGAGCGAGGGGGAGGTTGGGGCTGCGAGGAGGCTATTTAGGGATGTGGAGGTTGTTGGGGAGGAGGAGGATAACAATGATGATGAGAATGGGGAAAGTGTTTGAGTGGTTGGGTATATTTTTTTTTTTTTTACACCGAGGTGTAATTAGTTCGGTTATTGTTTGATTTTGGATGGTTGATGATGGGGCGTTTGCGGTGTGGTCATGGTTTGTTTGTTTTTTTATTGTTAAAATTTTTTTTTTTTTTTTTTTTTTTTTAAAAAGGTGTGTAGTGTTTTGGTTTGCGGGGTCACTCACGCTCGTTCTTAGGCGATGCTCTCTTATGACATTTTCATTCCTGTTATAGTTAGTGAGTTCTTTACTTGCTACTACAACGTGGATACTAGTTTATGACCCTTTGAGTAGAAGGATTGCACAGAAAGCGCGGGATATGAGTCGGTTGGTTTACTAGGTATTTTAGAAGTGAGAAATTGGGGTATCAATTACTTGGTAGACTATAAACTATGGTTTGCTACCTTTGCGTTATGGTACAAATACTTGATATTTCCTTTATCCCTCGCAATATTATGATATGTTAATGCAGGCTCAGTCGCTGTCGTCATCGTCGTCACTGCCGTAGCCAACTAAAGGCCCTGTAGCTGGGGTTGGTTTCTTCGTCGTCGATGAGGCTGTGAAGCCTTTTAACGCAGCCAATGTCGAGCTAGACAGGATTCCCTTGTTGATTCTTGTCTGAGCGTTTTCCTGCTCTTCTTGCCGTTGTCGTACGGGGACGATATCCTCACCAGTTTCCTCCTCGTGGTCGTTGTCGCCCTCGCCGGCGACTTCTCCGCCCTCGATCATCATATTTTGCTCCGGCGCGCCTATCTCCTTGGCCTGTTCCCACTCGGCCTTCTCCTTTGCAAACCACACGTCGTCCGGCGCTTCATAACCTGGCAATCCAAAGTTTCCTTCCACTTTCCTCCTCTTCCTCTGCTCCGGGTCGCGACCCTCGATCTCAGCGACGTAGGATGCTGGGAGCGCTTTTCGGATCGCCTCGGCAGCCTGCTCCTCTATGCGGCGGGCCTCGCGCTTCTGAGCGGCTGGGTTGGGGTCCACGGTTGCCCAGCGGACGTTTAGGATCTCAGAGTGGTCGAGGGCTTGGTGGGCCATGGCTTCCTTTGCGAATTGGGAGTTTGCTGTTGCACACGTTAGCAGGATATGATGTTATAGATTTATTTATATTGAAGTGTGAGGAAAATGGAAAGGGATATATTTACGCACCTTCGTTTAGGTACGTGACAAAAGCAACGCCACGCGCCGTAAGGACCCTTATCCGCTCGATCTGGCCCCATTCCTGGAAGTGGCGAGCGACAATCTCCTCGATGTCGTCGGAAACGAAGATGCGGCCAACGTATAAAGTGCGATTCTGGCGTAGGAAGCTGCCCACGCCGCCCATGTCATCACGGTAGTCGCTGAACTTGTCCCGCCCGAAGCAGTCGACATTGCTGGGAAATATGTCCGTCACCGTCGGCAGGCGGTGCAGGTACTCGCAGTCGACGCCCTTGGGACATATCCCCCGTGCGAAGAAGAGGCAGAAGTAGCTGCCCGGTATCTGGTCCGCCCGAGTGTAGCCCGAATCCCTGGCGATGCTGCAGCGGTTTGGTGCAGCCGTCTGCGATAGGTATTTGTCCTCGCGGTCGCCGCCGGACCATTTGTTGTACCAGATGTTGTACACGGTACCCGTCGGCGGGGGTCTCTCGGACTTGAACGTTGCGGAGTCAACCTGCGGGCGGGCGGGCCGCCTCTTGCGGCGGATGATCTTCTTGACACGTTTCCCCTCGGCGTTGGTAGTTATTACGGTGGTTTCTGTAGTCTGAGCGGGGACGAGGTCGGCGGATGCCGGGGTTGTGAGTGAGGTTGAGCCTGTGGGATCGCCCGCGTCTTCCGTCGTTGTCGCCGTTGTAGCCGGCGGGGATCGTACTTCGGCCATGGTCAGGTTTTGTTTGGTGAATGAATGAGCTTTGTCTAAGTAGTCGTGAGGTTGGAAGACGGTATGATGTCGTTGTGTTGGTGTCGGAACTTTTTTGCAGCCAAAAGCTACACTAGGCGGGTTATCCCCGGTTAAGGAAAATGGTGGATGATGATTGGTCGGGGCATTGCTACTAGCACTACTTTCTTTACTAGCAATGGAGAGAGTGACAACGATTCGTCAGAAAAATGCATTCAGATTTCTCGGAATTTTGAGTAAGTGCCTAAGAGCAGACAAATTAGGTCTTAAAAACTTTCTTCAAGCTAGGAGATCGACTTATCTGTTGCGACGTTTCCTTCCCTAGCCCCTGTCGTTGTAGCAGCAGATGGATGTTTTGAAGGAAGACCTTGTGCTCGAGCCGGATGAATCAATATAAGGATCAAGTCCTACTTGAATCGCCATTTCCAATTACAAGTAGAGAATGGCGTTTCCATGTTTTCGTCGCATGCTAGTATCGTTTAGTATCGTCTTTTTTCCTATCTATAAAGCATCCTCAATTCCTAAAGCATGAAAAAATGTTTGATCTTTACAGGGCCGTTTTATGTCTACCAATTACTATATTCACAGATATTTTGTCTCCGCTCGCATGCTTTTTGGACACTCTTAGCTGTTAGGTGTTTCACAGAGCCGGCTGCCCTCCCAACTTTTGTGCTTCCGGTTCCAAAAGAGGGTTTGATATTCCCCACACTTTACCTATACTGGATGAAAGAATGTACTCTTTACTGTCGAAATGTGAGGTTTTCCTTCTGGAAAGAGTTTCCCAGGTCGGCCAACTTGTGTCTTCAATCTATCAACCATTTTGCTAAAACACTCGAAACTTGGATGAGGCTCTACGAGGAGCAAATGACTTATTGGCGCTGATATACCAGCATTGGGGAACAAGACAACAAGGCAATTAAAAGTTCGATCCTAAAGAATCCTCTAGCCTAAGATTTCAGCTATGTCCATTCACTAGGCGATAAAAAGGTGGGGACCACCAAATCCAGCGTGCTTGTTGATTGGACCGTAGTTTCAGCCTGGCCAACCTTGATGGCAGAGATATGGTTTCAATCACGCTAATTTACCGTTCTGAGCGCCATAGCTGGATCCCACTGGTCTCTTTTTAGCTGCAGTGCAGTTCAAGCTGCTTTAGCTCTCTGCACGTCCTGAAGTGAACCGTGCTATGAGGGGGAAAGAAGCATAAAGTTCTCGAGGATTCTATCACTCGGCAAGAGCTTGCCCCGCACTACTTCGTATGCTTTTTAATTTGAAGTCGAAAAGTCCGTTAACGTAACCCATTCGCAAACATTAGTACTTAAGATCTACCTAGTATTTGGTACAATGAGCTCTGCAAATTGTACTGTCGGAATATGTCCGTCCGACTGTAGCGATAGTGGTCTGTCAACCACCGGAAATATTGTTGGAATCTTAACATTTGCGTATGCATTGTTCGCTGGTCTGATGTACTATTATTATGTAGTCAATGATGCGAGTGAAGAAATGGCTCGGCTTGCAGAAGACCTTGAAGATGCATATACAGAAGGGACAATCTTAAGCCAGGGCGTGAAAGACTACATCACCGAGTCGAACAACCCACCGCTCAAAAAACATTACGATGATTTGGAGGAAATATTAGCGAAAGTTGACAAGAAACTCAACGATTTGGCAAGTCCATCTTCCGCCTCCCCAAGCCGGCCAACTGCGACTCCAAACCCCGTTCGCCCAGACCCAAACTCTTCGCAGCGGGATGAATTAGTTTCGGATTACGTGCGCCGCCAGTACCTCCCCACGGTACGCATTCGGTACCTAGCCAAGCGGAGGCATCTGCGAGATCTATTGAGGAACTTGACGCGAGAGATCAAAATCATGAAATATTTGGCAAGAGACCATAAATTAGGGTTCGTCAAGTTATCTCGTTAATCAGTATTTGCGATGCTAACGAGGTGCAAGGATTGTTGCATATACAGATGAAACAGCCTTTCGCCGGTGGACTGTCGACAAGCTAGGCGGACCCTAGAAGAAAAGTATCTAGAGTTGGCGAATATGTGAAAGGCTTGGTCGTTAAACAATATAGATAATAGAAAGCAGGAAGCTAGCAGAAACAGCTGACAAATAGGGCTATGGTTTTCAACAAAGATTAGAAAGGGTATTATCTTCCTCTTTACAAAGCATATTATCAATTAATGTTGAAGCATCCATTAAACTCATCTTGAGATTCGCATCGAGTATCTCGAGATTGCTCGTTGTGGTACCGTTGATAGAATGTCATGCATAACTAAGAGCTCGGCTAGATATATGAATCTGTGATGATTTGGTCCAATCCTTCATCAATCATTAATCGAGTCCTTTCTTGCTGCTTTCATCCTAGCCATCTAACCAACTGCGGCTAAATGTTTCTTTGTCCATTCCCTTTTCAAAGCCCAGTATCTTTACTAAATCCGCTAGGGGGTCACTTGTATCACCACTTATACCTTCATGATATCAAGTCTCGAGCTACCTTGTTTCGTCCTTGATCTTTCTCCAGTCGCTTAAAAATCATCTCTACGAGCTAGGCTAGGTTGGAAAGCATAGCTTGAGACACTATTAATGCTCAAAGCCACGTAAATAACCCTACATATGAAGAGGCTAACGAAGATAGACCTCTCATTATTGCCGGAAGGGACGTACACTCCGATTACTTCTTATACAAGCTTAGACATCGAAAGCGGATCTTGCCAAGGTTACGGTGACCTGCAAGAAATTTGAGATAAAAAGTCAAAATAGCGACTACTATCCTTGACGGGACAAATTACGTGTCAGAGAAACTATGTCGCCTTGACTTTGCCGCAGCGAGTTCGAATATGTTAGGAATTTGTGAACTTGATATTCCTTCTCGGAAATTTAACTTTTCCATATATGAGTACTGTGATAGGGATTTGGCGAGTCTACTGAGTACGATTTTATACTACCGTACGGGAGCAGGTTATCCGGTTGCAGGTTGTATCAGATACCGTCGCACGATATCTAATCACGCTGGATATCAGCTGATATACACTTCCTTATGTACATAAATATAGCCTGCTGGCCATCCTCAATCAACCAGTTCAGCTCCTCATCTCCCTCCCTGAGACAAGATTCGCCTCTCACCACAAGTACCGTAGTACTTGTTCATTTAGTCCGAGTATGAAAGCTGCCCCTTCCGCCAAGCCTCCAAATTACCTAATGTTAGGCGACGGAGAACTTAAGTGTAATGGACTTCGATTGGCAGATAGGTACGTTCCTCGTAGCCATGCATGGAATTCAGGTACCGTGTCTCGTTCAATAACTGTAAGCATCTCGCAAAAGACAGCGCTAAGGGAGAATATGTCCGAGAGACGTCCATGCTTTCACAAGTAGCCATCTTCTCGAAATTGATCCACGACCTCTGGCGCGCCGTACATGGCTGATGAGCGCACTGGGTTCTCAGTCGACGTGGTTCCTCCAACTTCAGATCTGCTTGAGGAACTGAAATCTGTGAAATATATATGTTCGTTTCTATGAATGATGTTGGAAGGTTTAATGTCCTGATGACGGATACCATGATTATGCATATAAAACAATGCTGAGGCGAGACAGCCAAACCATCAGCGAATCCATTCCCTGTGGAGCATCTTGTTTGTGGCATCACCTTCTACTATTTCAAGGAATACTTTTAGATTTTGGTTTCCAGCAGGTGTCATGACAAGACAATAGAAATGACGATTGCCTTGGGTAATCTCTTCATAGGAACCTAAGATAGAGGAAATATATTCATGGGATAGTTGTCCTAAAATTGAGCCTCATCTTTGATGATATCCATTTTTATTTGGCAGCCGGGAAATGGTAACTGAACTCTTTTCCTTACAAAAGGACGAAAGTCCAAGCTATTATGCTTAACCTCTTCCACTATTCCAAGGGAGCCGACTCCAAGGACACTACAAACAGTAAGAGAAGTAGTGTCGGAATGTTTGAAGATGCGATGGCTGTACTCCCATCCAAAGTCGACTTCAGGCCGTGCCTGTTCATTGGCAAACGAAATAAGATAATCTACATTCAGCGAGAAGTCCTGAATGGATTTCAGAGACGACATGGAAAAATCAAGCACCGTTAGTCTTTCTTCTACTTTGCCGTTCAAAAGCTTCTACCCGATACGCCTGCACCCAATGCACCGAAACTCAGACGCCATACTTGGATATAAGTCATTTTTTTGAGTCGACATAGGATGATCGGACGACAATTCGTGAAATCTGCCGTAATCCACCTTTTCCACATCTACAAACGCTGGATTTAGGCTCCTTGGATGTCCTTCTACCGATGCAAGAAGCTAGAAATCTTGATCGTCTTGCCAAACCAACATAGAGGTTGTTGAAGTCTTAGAGAGAAAGTTGTCACATGTTCTACTATCTTATTATAGTTGGTCTATTTTTCAGGCCTATATAGTCTCGCCATTGCTAGCTTCTACCGAGGTAGGCCACTTCCCTCCTCCAATACATCAATATTTGCCTCAGCAATTGATGCTCCCTGATACGCGACAAAAGTCCCAGAGGATCACTTCCGTGCTCTTTTTGTCACGTGTCAATAAAAGGGCTGATGATTTACCGTCATTTTTTGAGAAGATGAATAATAATAAGAAATGCCGACACAATCGGATTGAAGGCTCCTTAAGAGGCAGTTGTCTAAGTATTTCCAGATCGGTATAATTATCTAACCAGTAGGCCCTTTCGAACGGCGAAGGCGCATCTGGCCGCTAAATTGAAAGCCGCAGAGCCAAATGCTCTGCAAGCACATCTGTTTATTGTATGGCATGCCCTGGAGTTCTTTGACCAGCCTGATACTCTGCAGACGCATCCTAGGAAGTCTCAGGAACCGACAAATTGCCAGATACCGAAGAGGGAAACGATCACGACTTCCTAACCTTGGATAGGAATGATAACATAAATCCGGAAGTCGCCGTCCTCGCCTTTGCAAAATTCATGGATCTACTCTCATGAAGTGCTCCCTGTGCCTTTGGGAAGTATTTAAGCGCATATTGACTGCCGACTGCGATTCTGGAGCTCGCTGCAATGTGTGACCGGGAATGCCTGTTATCAGCAGCACTTTCCGAAGACTTAGCCATGTACATAGAGAAGACCTGGGATGGTTTGTGTGGTCAAACGATCATCTGAATATTATGATAAAATTGCAATTACTAATTTCACAAAGCCCAATGTAGGAGTTTGGTAGTACTACCAGAGATAATCGAGGGAAAATAAAAATAGGAAGAAGCAATGTGCCCAGCTCAAGTGCCTCTCAGGCTCAGTGCCTCCTCCAAGACCATTAATCGAATACGGAGCCGTCAAATAGGCTGTAGTATACACATACTCAGTTATTATTGCACGCATCAAATCCATTGATCTAATCTTGTAAAACCTAGCTGTTTTGGCTTGGAATTGTCTTGATCAGGTATGTGTCGGGCGACATCCATGGAGCCTGGGATGGGGTTTAGATGCTTACTAAGGCTGTCATTCATCGTCATTCTTCTTTTAGTTTGGCATTTTATCACTTAGACCTCGACCACGAAAGCTTAACAGAATCGCAATCTTATTGATGAAAACCCATTACATTAGATTAATATTTGCAATGAACTGATCGCCGCGGCAACTCATCTTAGTTAGTCCTTAGTATCCGCGTCTCACAATGTCCGAATCCCCCATTATCCTTATCATCGGTGCCGGCATCTTTGGCACATCGACCGCCCACCACCTCTCCCTCACCTATCCCCATCCCTCAAAAATCACAGTCCTCGACCGCTCCCCCTATCCACCCTACCATGCCGCCTCCACAGACATCAACAAGATCGTGCGCGCAGACTACACCTCGCGCTTCTACATGGACCTCGCATATGAAGCCCTGCAAGCCTGGAAGACGCTCCCAGTCCTTCAAAACCTCGAGTGGGGGAGGTTCTTCCACGAAAGCGGGTGGATTATGTTGGGGAACGAAGGAAGCGATCTCGCAGAGAGGATAAGGTTGAAATTTAGGGAGCGGGGTAGCGATGCTACAAGTGATGTTGAGATTGGGGAAGGGTTGAGAGGAGAGTGGAATGGTGTGCTGAAGGAGACGAGATTTGAGGGGCTAGAGAAAGGATATTGGAATCCGGATGCGGGGTGGGCGGACGCTGGGGATGCGGTTGCAAGGATGATGGAGGATGCTATTAGGAGGGGCGTTAGGTATGAAAGTGGGGATGTAGGAGAGTTAATATTAGGGGAAATGGGAGTACAGGGCGTGAAGACGAAGGATGGAAGGACGTATGAGGCTGATAAGGTTCTTTTAGCTACCGGGGCTTGGACAAGCGAGTTGTTGTCACCAGTCGAAGATATTCTAGACATTGAAGGAGATGATAGAGTAGAGAAGCAGGTTACTGCGGCGGGTGTCTGTGTCGTGCATTATCAGCTGAGTGACGATGAATATGAAAAGATGAAAGACATGCCGGTAATCATCTACGGCGATAGGGGAGAAGTCCTGCCTCCACCACGAAGTAATCGTATTTTGAAGTTTACGAACGCGCGATCGTTCACAAACACAATTATCACCTCGACTGGACACAAGATATCCGCCCCACCGGACCGGCCTCAATCGGTAGTCTCGGAACAACTAAAACAAGAGACTCTAGATGCCATGGTCGATAATGCCATGCCGTCTTTCTCCCGAAGATCTGTAAAGTATTGGCGGCTCTGCTGGGACTCAATCTCCACTTCCCAAGATCAGCTGCTCACCAAGCATCCGCATCCAAGCCTGAGCAACCTCTACCTGGCAATCGGCGGAAGTTTCCATAGCTGGAAGTTCTTGCCCATAATTGGGAAGTATATTGTCAATGTACTCAACGGAATGGGCAATGGGGAAGAAAAGGATGCAAGGTGGGCATGGAAAACCGAGAAATTTCAGGGCAGAGGCGCGCACGAGAAAGTTGTTCCTAGACGCGAACTCCGGGACCTCGAAACATGACTATCAAATATTGCAGAGAAATTAACATGCCCTCCCTTTCTCCGCATTTTCATGTTGAATACCATCCAATTCCACGTTCACAAGTACCCTTGACTCCTATTTGGGAGCGCATGACGTCATTTACTATGAACCCACAACCGCAATGGAACCCAGAATATAGCATACGCCATTTCTGCGGATAACCTCATACCTCTGAGTCTCCCAAAGTTTCCTGAAGTTCAGAGAATTACCGACAAGCTCACATGACAAAAGTGGGGTTCTCCCGTCGCCTAAACAGAAAATCTCACTTTATGTATATCCTGCATTAACCACAATTCAATACTACCAACCCGTATTCGAAATTCAAAGTAGATGGCTGCGTTAGATCAACCATGGAGTCTAACCTCCCATCTGCTCACCCTCCACACCACCCAATTCACCCGCGCGACCCAATCCGCCTTCCTGCAACGCGCGGCCAATGGCTCTCTCCCCAAAACCACAATTTCGCATTGGCTGGCGAATGACCGGCTCTACATGCGTGGCTACATCCAGCTGACAGGCGAACTCCTCCGCATCTTGCAGCTTCCTTCTCAGCCTATTCCGAGTTCATCCCTGGACCCTATTGAGATTAGGCTATTGGATTGGCTAGTCGGTGCACTGGTCAATATTCGCCGTGAGGAACGGTTCTTTATTGACGTCGCCGAGCGATATGGACTGGACTTGGATTTGAGTGGGGGTGGGGGAAAGGTGGCGGAAGAAAAAAAGATTGAGGGGTTAAGACGCTTTGAGAAGTTGTTTGGTGCTTTGACTACGGGCCAGAAGGGGGCAGACGTTTTACCTTGGTTGGAGGGTGTGGTGGTGTTCTGGGCAACGGAAAGGGTTTATTTTGAGGCATGGAGTTGGGCTAAGAGGCAGGCTGAGGTGGAAAGTAACGAGAGGGATATAAGCAAAGATGAAGATGGAGGGGCGATGAGAAAAGAATTCATTCCAAATTGGACGAATGATGAGTTTATTCAGTTTGTGGATACATTGGAGAAGATATTGGATGAGGGCGTTGAGGCGGCCACAAAGGAGAACGGAGGGCTGAAAAAGGAGCTTGTGGGTAGAGCAGAGAAGATGTGGAAGGAATTGCTAGATGCTGAAGAGGCTTTTTGGCCGAATGTTTGAGCCTAAATACTCCTGGGAAGGATATTGAAATTTTCCTCCCCCGGAAGAAGGAAGATCCTTTTCGATCAACAGAAACAAGCGTACTTCTATTTCAAATTCTATCATTCTGTCCTTCATCTGTAGTTTGCAAAATGTCCCAAGTAGTTCGAGTTCGAACGTTCTACATCCTTTTATTTTTCTTCACTGTACCTAGATCCAGCACACAGCAATCAATCACGAAGAGATGTAATGGGGACCATGAATCAAGTAACTAGGAAGGAGAAAGTTATTTCTATACTTAGGTGAAATCTGAGTAATTTATTTGAAAGAGATCAAAAGGACATAAAATTAATTGAAAAATGTTCACCATAGCCTTGGCAGATACTTGAATCTCGAAAAAAAAAGTGATTATTAGAGAAATATTGGAGTTTAATGGCTATAAAAGCGCCCAGTGTTCTCATTCGACTTTGACTATAACTATTTTCACTCCTTGTGGATGGCTAAGTTGTTTCCACGACAGGCAAGTAGGGTTATAACAACACCAATCCATATTTTCCGGAAGAATATGGGTTCAATTGCTATATCTATCTTCAGCATGCCTGAGAATGCGGCATGTGACCCCAAAGCGTCGCATTCACAGCAATCTTTAACGCGGATGAACAATGTTGCTAGCGTAAGGCTGAACTGCTTCTCGGCTAACTATATATAACGCTACATTCATGGTTGAGCTTTAGGTTCCCTTCTTCGAAGACTTCAATTATGACGGGACAAAAATATGAGAATTGGCTACGGAAACATCTTGAACTTGCCACTCTCCTGAATATATATATATATATATCAATATAGAAAATCCATAGTAAAAGATCCATTCCATTCATTTCCCGCCCTTGGCGAGTTTCGAAGAATATGTCCCCGACAAATTTCGAATGCTTCCCCTACGCTCTACTGTAGGCCAGCCTGAGCCGTCATTCTCCTTCCCTCTCATTTTTACAATGCACCATATCAAGATCCACAATCGCCCCGCCAAACTTGCCGCCCACCTAGCATTTCCCCAATCCGTCCACGACCGCATTGTACATTCGTCCATCACCCTACCCCTACCGCTGAGTCTTCAGGCGGTCAAACGTTGCACGACATGGCGCTGGCTCCATTGCCGATCCCACCATCCCGGCATCCCCTTCAGCCCCATCCTGCACATCATCACTACCATGGAAAAACGAATACCAGGAAACCAGGTCATGCACACGCATGCGCACACGCATACGCCTCCGCCAGCCGACCCGCCCCGTCCCTGCGCGCATACTGTACATGATTAAATAGCAATACCCAGCCAAGTTAGACACATTCCTACCGCTGCCGCTGCCGCTGCCGCCCGGAAACCCACGCATCCCGCACCACTCGGACGCCGTTCCTTGCTTCTTCCCTCTCTCTTCACATACAGACACAGGCACAGGCACAGATACACATACCGTCGGAATAAGCTGCCTCACATCTTCCTTCGAATTGCACACAACGCTCATGCGCTAGAAGGAAATTGGCGGACTGCTTCAATACAACCCCCCCAAATTGTTTTTCTTTATTAGCTGAATACTATCATAGTGACTCAATTGAGACACTTACTAGTACTAGTACTACTATAACCCTAAAAAGACCACATATAGGATATGCACGGGTGTGTGTTGTACCTATTTCCATCTCAACCCGCCCTCTCAGCTCCCCCAAGCACATACCAAATCCAAAACCGCCCGCAGCACGCCAAAACCACAACCTACCCTCTTAGACCTAGGTTGCCATCCGGATACGGACAACGGGATGAACGTATCTCCCCAACCCCAAAAGAAAAAGGAAATATTGCGCGCTTACAGCACTAACGCAAGCGTCCTGCGTCAATTCTCTGAACGGTGAGATGAGTGTGACATGGGAATCCGAGATTGTCGCCGTGCGGCATTAAAAAAAAAAAAAAAAAAAAATTGCGGGATAGGCGCGATGAAGTAGTGTTACCAAATTCGGCATGGCAGGGATCGCCTGGCTTTAAAGAAAAAGAAAACCGCACGCAGGGGAAAGCCTGCATCAAGTGCATTCTGGATCGGTCGGGGGAACGGTTAAGTCTGATATGTGAGTGTCTAGAAGGCAACATGATGTAACCGATAGACTATCTGAGAAGTAATCACTACTAAGTCTGATTCTCGAATGCCTTTTCATAGATATTCATTTCAATCGTGCCCGTCAAGCATCTAATTTTTCTGCCAGACTTCGAGCACACGCTAAATATTGTTACATTCCGTATACATGGGTATCATGATAATGTGCAGCCTTTTCGATGCCGCAACCATAGAAGACCTTCCCGCCATTGCCTGAAAAAATTTTTCACCCCGAATGCTGTACTCCGTCGCTATGCTTGACAAAAAGGAAAACTCCATCCATGTTCGCCGACATTGCATGGCAAATGAAGAAAGGGTGTGCCATCCTCAAGGCACCCGTCGATGCGCCCACCCATCCCTCTTATTTATATCCATTCTCCATCCTTCCCTGTATATATCCATCCTCCACTCCTTCCTGTGTATATCCATCCTCTCATATCCAACCAGACCCTCTCGCTCAATCCGACAATTCAATAGCATCGTCCTGAGTCCCACCGGGCTTCTGAGCATACTGCTCAAATTCCATCTCGTCTTCGTCATAGTCCTCGAGATTCTCGTCATCTTGATAATCTTGATCTCTTATGTCATCGCCCTCTTCATAGTCTTCCAACTCCTCGTCCTCGCTAGATTCCTCACTACCTTGGTACTGAACTTCTTCAGCACTACAATTCGACTCTGGAACATAGGACTGCTGCATCGGAGTCGGTGAGGACAGCTCCAAGGGCTCGACACTTGGGAGGGTACTAGCATAAGGACGCGCCAGAGCATTGGGGAAATGGGGATGATCCCTCGCATACGCTGCAGCGATCTCACCACCCTGTCCATACAGATGACGGGGAATAAAACGGCTATTTCGACTCCAATACGCTGGTCGTTGTTGCTCTGTGCTTTTCCTGAAGGAGGATGCTCCGGTCGAAGATCGCCCAAACAATAAATCTGGGACACTACGACTGAAATCGTGATGGGCTTCCACGATGCTCGATTTCACAGTAGGTTTGGCCAACAGCGCACGAGCTCTCTCGATTAGAGCGGCGGTAGAGGTCGTAGTTGATCCAGCATTGCTAGCGGGAGAACTGATCGAACCAAAACTGGAGCTGGGTGATGGGCGCTTGTTCCGGGACTCTCTGCCAGACGATCGCGATACTCGGTTTAGAATCGATTGTTTGACAGCCTCGACACGCGCGACTGGATCGCTACCTGTCGTAATCTGTGGTAGAGTAACCGGTAGTGATACACGAGAGGATGGAGTGCTCGATTTTCGACGTCTCTTGGACTCCGAAGCCCGATCAACCTCATCCTCATCATCTGAAATGGAATCGAGGCTGCGCTTGCGATGCTTGGCTGGGTCGATTCCCATAGCACGTAGTTTGAACCAATCCGTCATTGTACGATCAATAGGAGGGTTGGGGTTCTTATACGGCGTAGATTTTGCCATCTTCTCCTCGAATGGAGTAGGTTTTGGCGAGTTTAAGCTGCTCGTGTTCGATTCTGCATTCGATTTTGTATTTGATTTTGCGCCTGGAGCCCTAGGAGCTGAAGATTTGGTTATCCTAGATGCCTTTGTAGACTTCAGGACAGAATGAGCGCTCGCCGGCGTGCTTGGCTTCTTGAACGTGCCGCTGGCATGGAAAGGCTTCGCCTTTATTACACCATTTAATTCTGCGTCCTTTTTACTGCTCGACGCTTGAACCATGATATCAGCATCTTGTTGCGCATCGAGCGCCGCTAATTCTGCTGCATGCTCTTTCAACCACCTGCGCCTGTTCCTAGCGTGTGTTGTCAACCTCTTGTCGTAACATTTCTTTCGCCAACGAAAGAGCGCTTTGTAGGCAAGTTTATGTGCCCTCCACTGCCGGAAGCGCTCCGCATCTTCTTCCGCTTTTTCATGCTTCAAGTCCTCCCGAACTTCCAGTATGAGATTCCCACATACGTGTTCGAGCAGCTGCTTCAAAAGAGCCTGCTCAGAATTGAGAAATAGATCTGTAGCAAGATGGTCGTACGCGGAATCCCTCTCTTGTTGACGTCGCTGCGTTTCTTGAGCTCGACGTTTTTCCTCTTCTGCTTGTTGCTGCAGTCGTGCCTGTTTAGCTTCTTCTGCTTGCCGCTGGGCCTCGGCGGCCAGTCGTTGCTCTTCTTTTTTGCGGTGTCGTTCCGCCTCTTGTGCTCGTCGTTGCTCTTCTCCTCTGCGGCGTCGTTCCTCCTCTTGCGCTCGTCGCTGTTCTTCTTCGTGGCGTTTCTTCTCCTCTTGAGCTCGTTGCTGTTCTTCATAACGTTGATTCTCCTCTTGAACTCGACGTTGTTGTTCTTCGTACAATTTCCGTTCCTTCTCCTCTTGTGATGATTGGAAGGGTTGTGAAGTTGAAACACTCAAAGAGG
This sequence comes from Lojkania enalia, assembly GCA_010094045.1. Classification (NCBI taxonomy): domain Eukaryota; kingdom Fungi; phylum Ascomycota; class Dothideomycetes; order Pleosporales; genus Lojkania; species Lojkania enalia. Next base: position 165,183 of record ML986666.1, read on the forward strand.
GGAATGGCTGTCGGCTCAAGAATGTTGGTTGACCTGGCAATGTCAAAAATGGCGAGGTTACAGCCACTTGTTGAAATGTCGAAACGGGTTTTGACGCTGGAAATACAGGTTGTGTCGGAGAGCTAGAAACCAATGCAATCGGAGTTGGCGTAAATATTGAACCGCCACTGGAACTAGAAGATACCCCATTAGCATCAGGTAACGGAGCGAACCTGACGGCTTTCTTTGTGGCATCAAATAGCCCAGGCTGGACCGTTTGGCCAGTGGCAGGGCTCGTTGTTGTAAAGATACCTTGACCCGCAGGAGACTGTGCGCTTGAGGTATCGTTGCTCATGGTTGACGATAAGTCAAACTTCGAATTCGGGGTTGCAAGACCATTCACATTATTATTAAACGGGCTCTGGCTGCTTGAAAATTTAAAAATGCTTGGGGTCTTAGCACTCGAAGCTGAGGCGAAGGAGTTTGGCTGTGCAAGCAAAGGGTTATTCAATCCGGATCCAGGGGTGAGTCCATTGGGGGTGGCCGAGACAGATTCCACTTGTTTGAAAGGGTTAGTGAATCCATTTGGAGTAGCCTCAGCCGATGTGAAGGGATTGACGTATCCATTTGGTGCCGAGATTCTATTCGGTTGCCCAGGTGTTGGTGCAGCTGGATTAAAAGGCTCCGCGAACGGGTTCAGTCCGGTATCTGGAGATTGGCTTGTCAATACCTCGGGAACGAACAACGTCTCATCCTCTGGCTCTGGTTCTACTTTTGTGTTTAGTCCTCGCTCCACAACCATTCCCTTTATTCTAGCCTCTTTTACAGACATACCTCTAATTACCGCTGAAAATGATCGGTCAAACCGTTTGGCCTCCACGATGGTCCAGGAAAAAGTTTGTTCTGGCGCATCCGCTGGTTTACGAAGCCCTTTTCCATGTGTAGGGGCCGAAGTCAAATCCAAAAACTCGAGGCCCTCGGCGGTCACTCCAAATGAGAATCCATATTGATGACAAAATGTCCTTACTTGATTAGCCGAATCGAATCCAAGAGTACTGACAAGGTCGGACATGGTCCAGTCCTGGATTGTGATTGATCTGCCTTGGCTTTTCTGGCGGTACGCGCGGTAAATGGTGTCCATAATTACATGGCGAATGTCGTTAAATGACATTTCGGCAGCACAGGCCATGAGATAGGAAACTGCGGGCGATGCTACCAGTTTCCAGAATTCTGCCCAGTTCTGATGAGCGACGAGAAATGAACGTGGCCGATTCATGATGGCGATTCCAGCTCGAAATATCTGAACTGCCGTCTGAACTCTGGGATTCCGCTGGACGTTGTCGGCAAGGCCCCTGATTTTGTTTTCAATATGGCTACCGTCAGCTAGGATGCTATTGATGATCATGTATGCCCAAAACTCTGGTTCATTTGGCGAGAATATCTTTCTGTTCCTCTTATTATCGTCGTACTCTTGTCTCAACGAGATCAAGGTGTGGCTAAATTGCTCGACGTCTTGCTGCCGGTTATAGTCGTCCGCGGTTGTGTTCGACATGTGGTGTAGCGTGATTAGGTGGAAGCGAGCACACTGTTCGAAGCAATTAAGCCGAATGCCAACATTCTCCGGAGTACCGACAAACTGAGTCGTGAGATCCTTTCGCACGGCTCGAGTACGGTCCCACAGCCAACCATACAGAAATCCCATGGGTTCATTGTCAAGCCTCGAGAACATGTAATGCAGAGTTTTCTGGAAACAGTTATTTAGTTCAACAGCAATGTGAATGATAGACGCACCTGGCAAGTTGGCGGGGTTCGAAGATCTGAGGGCAGCTCTACGTCCCTACCTGCTGAAGATCGCTGATGGGCTTTGACCATCCGTGACTCATCCGGTACGCGTAAATAACGAGGGCCATGGGCTGTCTCAGCCGTCTGATCCTTGTTAGTATCTCAAATTCGTACCGCTCAATACTGAACGTACATATTCGGGTAGCTTCACATCGTTTTGCACGATGCGCCGGACCCTTTCATGCTCTGGACACATATCGGTACAGATGGCTTGCAGTCTGACTGAATCTTCAATCCTCATTTGACCATCAGGGTTCATCATCCTCTGAGCAATAAATTGCTGCTTCAGTCGAGGGCGATCCTTGTTAAGCTACAATGGGCCGTGTGTTAGTCATAGACTTTCGGGTAGGGTTTTGAGGAACACACCATGTCGAGTCGCGCCTGGTAGTCATCTTGGGCAGGGACCTTCCCGTTTGGCCTAGATGCGAGTTAGACATGAGATCAAGCCACCGTAGACAGGCAACGAGAAAGGCGCAGTCCGGGGCCCCAGGGGTGAGGGGGGACGCGACAGTTCCGATGTTTCGCGGAGGGAATTTAAACGTACCCTCGATGACTCTGCCTGGCGCTACTAGTCCGTGTATCATTTCGGGAACCTGGCGAAGGGCTTGCGCCTCTGACTGAGAAATCGCTCCCTCCTCTCTGGGTGCGCCTCGAAAATGGCTTCGGTCGGTCGTCATCGCTAATGCTTCGTCCGGATTGTTGGCCGCGGGGTGGAGCGTATACACCCCTAGGCTTGGGTCCACCACGACCCCCTTCTCTCTGCGACCGCCCTGTCATTGCGGAAGCGTCGTTGCGGTTGCGCAACGGTCATGCGGCAGGGAGACGGATGGTCAAGTCGCGATCTAGAACGAGAGAGATGGCATCCGTCAGCAATGCGGCTCAAGCTGGTAGGGCACGACGGTGCATGCGGGGATGGAAATGGGTCTGATTAAACGTCGTGCTGGGTGCGCGGAGCTGGGTGTGGCGGCGGCTACGGTGGTGGTGGTGGTGATGGTGGTGATGGTGGGGTTCTTTGTTGGTGGTGGGTGCGAGGATGAGAGGAGCTCTAGGAACTGGAAGTCGCGATTTCGAGAGAACGGGCCACACGCACCGCGCCAGGCACCCAGGCGCGCGCGCCAAGTCTGCGGCACCCCGGCACTGGCGTATCCATCACCCGCGCGGCATCAACCTGTCGGGGGCACCATCCGCGGTCAAGGCAGCATTCTGAAACTTTTCAATACCTTGATATTGTCCAAGTTTTGGGGACCATTGGGCCATTATTTATAAACGTAACCGAAATTCTCGTGCCACAGCCGTCCTCGCTACACTTGGTGTTTTCAACACCTTTTCCAGCCTGCCCAACCCGTGTCGCTTATCGACGTACAGAAAGATATATCTGAAATATAGGAACGTAGTAGGCTGTCCAGAATTACATCCAGTCTCTGCCTACTCAGCACCAGACTCTGGGGATAGAAACCGCCCAGCACAAATACCGAAATCGTACAACCGCAATCAACGGAAAAGGCCATTCTTCGCCGAGAACGGCTTAATACGAACAGGAGCGAGCAATCCAGCAACGACGCTGAGGCAATATCCACATCCTGGACATCAGCTAATGCAGTCGGCGCCCCGAGATTGCTTCACTGGACTACTGTACAGAGCCACCCATATGTACTTTGAGTCGTAGTAGTCGTAGTAGTAGTAGTAGTCGTAGTAGTCGTTAATTCGTCTTTCGTAAAACGTGATCGCGTCATCATCGTTATAAGTCGTATAATCGTACCATGCTACATGCGCTATGCCGAACTAGAATAGAATTCGAAATTCGAAAAATGTTAGACTATGAAAATCATAAACAGATACTACCACCCCCGAAAGGAGGAAGGTCAGATGTGCATACGGTTAGTATGGAAGACCATGGATGATGGCCTGCGTATCCGATGTAAAGGGCATTTGACGAACATCCGGAGGTTCCATAGCCGGCTCGATTGGTGGCGGATGCAGGACGCTTTGGGTTGGTTCAACCAAGATCTTCGCATCTTGCGGCATAGACACGGCTATCTGAGGCGTCCATTCATTGATTTCTTGTCTTTGACTGCCCTGAGTACTAATGTAGACTTGGCTTGGCATGTACTGGAATGCCACCTGCTGAGACGGTGGATGGGTGATCTGTTGCGGAATATTACAAGAGTCCTGAATTTCATTTTGAAATAGATGTCGCTGGTACGATTCGTTGTAAATTGGAGCCCCGACAGTCCCGGCAACAGAATGGGTCTGATCTGTAAAAGGCCATTCTATAGCATTTGTCACCATGGAGGAAGGCCCGGTTGGAGCGCTCTCTAGGGCATCTTGGTGTGGTCCTTGAGACGAGCCAACAGCGAGACGGCGTAATTGGTGGTGACTCGAAGTCGGAAACGGGTTATATGTTGAGAAAGGAAGGGTGTTGAGAGCCATTGGCGGGTTAGGGGATTCCGCAGCATTGACCACGCTGCTCGTTTTACTCGCGATATTGTCAGGTGCAATAGCTACTGGATCTCCATATTCGCTGCTAACTACTTGCGTGTCCGCAGATATGGAGGAGAAACCTGAGTAGAAGCTTTGCTGCAAAGGGGCCGGAGGAGTTTGAGTATCGCTCGAAGTAACCAGTTCTCCATCTAAGTCCTCGTCGTCTTGGTTATCGTTAATTACCTTCTCCGGTTCCGTATCTTCCTCTTCTAATGAGGGTAGAACGTATCTCCTACGCTTTTCTAAACGCTTCACAGACGAATAGTCCTTTGGCGGTTTCTTGTATGGGACCCAGGTAATCTGTTTCCCTTTCCGTGCCTCCGGATTGACAGATGTATTGCCCTCGTAAAGCTCATATTGTGCGACATGGTCTTCCCATTGCTGGACGACGTCCCATACCATCGGCATTATCTCTTTAATAGCGCGGTCTTTCATCGCTGCGTTGTAACTTGAGCTATTAGAAGAGGCAAAATCATCAGCGCGTATTGAGCTCAGTACGAAGTCGGAAGTCTCTTTCATCTCCTTAATCCAACCCACCCGGGGCTTACCGGTCTCTTCGTCGATCTCCTGAACAGTCCTTAAGAGGCACACTAAGAGCGTTTTTATTGCTACGTGGTGTTAGCTAGGTGAACAGACAGTATACATAGGCGGGCTCCTGACATGACTTTTGCAAATGGGATGGTTCGTGGTAGGGAACGTTTTCCGGCCATCCTGGGAATATGGGGCCTGAGTTGGCCGTCTTCGGCCAATAGGGCACCCTCGTCCTTTTAGGCCACCTTAACCTAACCCACTGTGTAGCCACCTTTTTGACTGGCTTTACGGTAAGCATCATCAATGTGGTAATCCAGAAATCTTCGAGAGCCTTTTGATCACCGATGTTGAATGACCTTGTTTCGAGGGTCTCAATACTTGTAGGACGCTCTGAAGCGACTCCCTCAGTCGAGGCAATTTTATCCTGCGACTCTATGTCTAGACAGGGCCTCTTGGTGCCCTTTACCTTAGTGTTCGCCGGGCTCTTGAGTGAGCCCGTCCTTTTATTCCTCGTTCCAGTAGGATCTCCATGTATTTGAACTGGGCTATGGGGGGAGGGGCCGTTGTTTACAGCAATTGCGGACTCCTGCCGTGAGAGTACTGCTATAAGCTTAGAAACAGCCAGCAATACAAAATTATGAACGCACCTTTAACAGAGACGTTCGGGGCCTTCTCCCGAGGCTTGGATGAAGTCAAGGCCCGGTGTTGGGGGACTTCCTCGGCATCTGACCTAGTGTACAAGTACTCTAGGCCCCGGATTGGACCCGTGCGGGAGACAATCTTACGTCCATCGTTTAGGACGGTGACTTTCAGATTATATTCTCCAATTGGTACCGCTGAAGGCTGCCTAGGATCATCTTGATGGTGCCTGAGAGGGTTCGTTTCGGTCAATTCGAAGTCCTTTAGCGGGAGTAGGTTAGCAAACTTAAGAGTGGAGGAAAGCCAGGCATAGGCCGTGTAAGACTCGCATAAGGTTCCGGTAAGATGGCGAGCCAACGGCCACTAAACAGGCTATCGATGCACGTCAAGTGCGGGGCTAACTTAAGCTAAAGTCTTGTCGGAAGCGAACGAGCGAGGAACTTATAGATGACAAAGAGACCAAAACACGTACCATTGGATCATCACAATCGAAAAGGCCATATGGTCCGGCATCGAAGTCCCTCTGCATCGCACCTTGCTGACAAAATGAAGCTTCCGGGTTCTGTAGTGCCGCTGACAGTCCACGGTCCGGAAAATGGCCTCTAGTCATGTTTAGATAGATTCCCAGGATGGCTCCTCAGCAACAGGTTGGTGGAGTCCCGACGCCTGTTCCGTCAAAGGATGCCGGACCCATGCGGCCTATTGCCAAAGCTGAAGCTGAGATGAGAGGACGGGTAGCACTGGGAATTCCGTTAGTATGCGTACAAGACTTGGGGGTGTAGGCCTGACATGGTGACGGTCCAAATGGACCAGGACATGTAACGAATAGCAGCAGCAGTGAGGCAATTTTACCGTCTGAACTATGAAAATGGCGTTCCTCCTATGACGGGCTATCACCAGAGCACGGCTGCTATCTTGGAAGATGTCGCAGATTTGGTTGAGCCTGTGGCAGCGCTTACCTCGAGATCAAAAGCCGATGTCAACTGGCAGTGACGTCGCGGGAAAGGGTGCTTAACCTTGAGCAATTGTGTAAAACGGATGAGGAGGCTGAACAACGGTGGGGAGAGGTCACGGGTAATCAGTGTGTATCGGGATTTGATGACACGACAATTGGCTGGCGGGAAAGATGACCTAGACGAAGGTAGTACAGAATGATGGGATGAGCGGTGGAGATGCGCCGTTTGTAAGCGCGGGAGCGTCTATCGAGCTGCGGGACTGGGGAATTGGTGCGAAAAGGAGGAGATCATAAAAGACCAAGTTATAACTAGCCAGCACCTCTTTTAAACATCTTATCGGTTCTATTGCAGTGCTGGAAGCATACTTCATTCATCAAGGCGGGAAAAATCCCAGCAACAGCTTCTCCTTATACCGGGGAACCATGTGCTAACAAACAAGGGAACGCGTTCTCGTGCATGCTCTGAGGACCGCAAAAAATGATCGTTGACTTAAGAGTGCGATGGGGTCAGGGATGGGGAGTCCAGCTCAGGGAAATCCCCGGCTCAATGTTCCAAAAGAATGCCTTGCACTAATATCGCGGGAGTGGGAGTGCTTCCGCCCGCGTCTTGATATGTTCATTGGCACCAATTGCCGCATTGATCATCGAGTCTGGGAGCACCGTACCCATGCAAGCCACAGGTGGCCTACCGCGATCCGGCGCGGATCATGTCTCTCACAATGACCAGTTTTGCTGGGAGTGTTAGAAGGACTGAAATATACAGGGACCTATATGCATTTCAGAGGAGAAAAGAATGGATAAAGTTGAAGGGCCAGCCAGTCTCTGCCCTCCTGTGACTTCGTTGCAGGTTTTGACAGGCGCCTCCACAAACCTCCTTGCGGGAGGAGGAAAGCAAAGATTAACTAAGAGAAACAGGACTGCATATTCTGCGGGATGCAACCCACCTATGGGAGGCCGAGTCTCTCTCGCGAGTTTGAATCATGTTCACCAGCCGGCATGACTTGTCTCACAGTTGCTGGCCTCATCGCAACGGTCCCTCCTCCAGATGCAGTCTCATCTACTCTCCGCGATTTCGAATCTCTTCTCCAACTCGGTTACGGACTGCTAGCCATGAGCCCGGATTTTGGTAGGACATTCAGATTCTTCACCGATGTGGGCTCCCGAATCGGGCATCTCGGCTCGCTAAATGCATCCCAAATAGCTCGTCACTGCATGGATTGTTCATCGATGCATTGCATTGGTGCCCAGCTCACTGCCGCGGACTTATCGGCGGTGTGTTGTTGCTTGGCGGTCTGTGGTGTGGCAGCAGGGTAGCAGACAGACGGAGGAACAGAGAGATAGGTAGCAGACTCAAAGGATGAACGAATTTGCAAGCAACGATCGCAAGAGCATGAGTATGAGCATGAGCATGAGCATGGGCATGAGCATAAACACGAGCACGAGCACGAGCACGAGCACGAGACGTGAGGCAATGGATATTCACAAAAATTGCAATACCCATCGGAAACGGGGTCCTCCAATGCTTTTCTTTGTTTGATTTAGAGCAGCGATGTACCCATATCCTACGCAAGGCCCGCCATCTAACGTGTGTATGTGACACCAAAGACATTTAACTATGGAGCCACACCCGTTGCAAACTTCCCCTCTGCACCCTCTAGATCAATCAGGCGGCCGGCATCCGTCACCATGCGCCCAGACGCCCGTAGGCTCTTTAAACAGCGGGCGCCAACAGACTGTACTACCCTAGTGGGTTGCACATACGATAACTGCATACCCTACACCACTCATCATCGCTGGGTAGCATCTAGAGCAGAGAGCAAATTGGCCTCCTTAACAAGCTCGTAGAACAAACCCTTCCGCTGGACTAGTGCAGCAGGGGTATCGAACTCGGCGACGGTACCATGGTCCAGAACGATGATTCTATCAGAGTCCAAGATCGTGTTAATGCGATGCGCAATTGTAATAATAGTACGATTCTTAAACATGCTAGATCTCAATGAAGCCTGAAGCATTGCATCGGTCTCAACGTCGACGGCGGCCTGCATGCGCATATATATATTAGCTGCGGATCTGATCGATGATCGAAAAACCACTTAAATAAACATACCGTTGCTTCATCTAGGACCAAGATGTTACTTGGTGCGAGGAGCGCTCGCGCTAATGAGACAAGTTGCCGCTGCCCGGAGCTTAAATTGGACCCTATTTGGAGGCTTAGTGAACCGGACACAAGATCAAAACTACGTGGAAGCTGAAAGCCTTACCTCCTTCGTGAATCCGAGCATCGAGCTGACCCGGCATAGTCGTGATATGGTCCCTCAAACGGGCATGCTCTGCGAGCAGGTAAGACATTAAACCCTAACGCTACCACAATATGATTAACATACCTAGAACGCTCCATAATTCTGTATCATCGTGGACATGACCTGGGTCTAAGTTGTCCCTTACTGTGCCCTCGAACAGGGCTGCATCCTGCGGAATGATGGCTAATCGCCTTCGCAGGTCCAGAAGGCCAATGGTGCTTGTGTTCAAGCTGTCAATACTCACGAAGCCCTCTGCAGGCTCGATGATCCGAAACAACGCAAGAGTAAGTGAGCTTTTGCCTGCACCGGTACGGCCCACCACTCCAATCTTTTCATGAGGCTTGATCTGAAGATTGATGTTCTTTAGCACTAGATCGAGACCTGGCCGATATCGGGTACTATAGTTGTTAAACGAGACAGCACCTTGTGAAGGCCAGCTGATCGGAGGTCTATTCTTGGATATGATCTCAGGTGCCTCACTCGGTAGGGCAGCATACTCAAGAACACGTTCAACCGAGACGATATTCGTTTCAACCTCGACTGTCTGCCGAACAATCCAGTTGAGGCTCTGGGTGATCTGGAGAGCATACGACATAGCCAGGCCGACCATGCCGGCCGATAGGCCACTATTGCTTGCGACTGAGATAATTGAGAAGCCGGCAGCGGCCAGAATGATGACAGAGCCAATGAATTCGAGGCGAACCGCAAGCCAACGGTTTGCGTTGATTGAGGGAAAGTAGGCCCTCAAATTCGCATCGACACGCCATTCATTTTCCAACTCGAATCGGTTCTGCTGCTTATATGCACGAATAGTGCTCATGCCACTTAAGGATTCTTGAAAGTGAGCATATATAGGGCTACGACTGATGCTGTCCAGCCGCTTCAGCTCCCGAGATGTGCGGAGATAGTACCTTTGGATGTACAAATAGAGTGCGCCGAGTGGAATAATCAAAGCTATGAAAATCGGGGTCGATGCCGAGATTACGACGAGGGTGAAGACAGCTGCATCATCCAATCAGTTTGTTACACAATGTGATGGTATGCGTGGGGGAGGGGGGTTCCGGGTGGCTCTATACCTCGAGCGGAATTTACGAACAGCATGTTAAAAGTTCGTGCTAAAACCTCGTCCACCCGGTAAATGTCACTGTAAACGCAATCAGTGCCGTGTCACATTTATGGAGTTGCATGTGGCATCGCCCGACCAGGGCCGGGGCATCTGCAGGACAGCAAACGGTGGGAAGGTGGTCGGGAAATACCCAAGCTGCAAGATCTCGTTGAGCGGGCCACTAGGATGACATACCTAGAGAAACGGTTCAAGATGCGTCCTGCGGGTGTAGTCTCGAAGAAACTCATTGGAGAACGGAAGATTGCAAACGCCATGCGCTCATGCAGTTTGCGGCTTGCCTAGTGTACAAGTCAGTCCACACTCGCAGCTCGCCTGCATGAAATAAACATGGATTCCGTGCATCCTTACCTCAATGGAACAGAAGATCCATAGAATGAGCGTTTGAACGACGACGAGTGCGGCAGACCCTACACCAAAGGCAAAATAGACACCGATGTATTTGCCAACATTTGGGTTGCCTCCAAATCGATGGTTGATTTCCGCCCACTGCTTAAGCCAGACGCTACCACCTGCCAACCTTGAGCCAAACGAAGCAGTCAAGCGCATAGACGCATCAATACTTACCGACTGAGGCTGTCTGAGCTCCCATAAGAAGAAGTAGATAGATCACGACTGCGGCGAGATTGCTGGTCTTTGCATATTCCCCATACACAGACCATTTGACCTTTCCTTGCTCGGAAAACTCCTTAGTCTGTTTGCTCTTCAGTCCTAGGCCCTCCTCGTCAAGAATTTTACCCCGAGGCCCTTTGAAACTTGCCGCACTCGCGCGGCGCAATGTGTGGAAGCTGGTCTTGCGGGCCGTCCCGTTTCCGGATCTTAACGGAGCTAGCGTAGCAACGTTCTCCTGCGCAGCTTCGGCCTCGGCTTGCTCGGTATCCTCTTCAGAAGTAGGACTGGTGCCGTATACAGTTATTTCTTCGTCACTGACTACGCTTTCCGAAGTCCTACTGTCGGCTTCATTCTGGTCCTCGTTCTGTGACGCCCTGATTAAACTCGCGATCTCGCCCTTCATTGCCATCAGCTGAGCATATGTGCCCTTTTCAAGAATTCTTCCCTCCCTTAGCAATACAATCATGTTAGACTCCATCAAAACTGGAATAGAATTGGTGGCCAATATCCTTGTCTTGCCAGACAAAAGACCCTTGGGTCCAAGCACATTGTCGATCAGGTGCCTCCCGACATGTTGGTCAACAGCTGATAGACAGTCATCCAGTAAATATACATCTGCGCGGGCGTAAACGGCTCTTGCAAGAGTGAGTCTTGCTTTTTGACCACCAGAGAGAGAGATACCGCGTTCTCCGACTTCTGTCTGATCTCCGTCCGGGAGCGATGCGAAGTCATCTCTTAACGCGCAAGCCTTCACGGTCCGATCGTAGAATTGGGGATCCCAGCGGTGGCCAAAGACAATATTTTCGCGAACCGAAGCATTCATCACCCACGCTGACTGGGGGACATATGCTACCGATCCTCGCAAAATAACTTCTCCTCTAATCTTGTGCAGATCACCCAGAATCGCTTGAAGTAATGACGACTTTCCAGAACCAACTCGACCCACGATGCAAGCCAATTCTCCCTTGTGGGCAGAGACGTTAATGTTCTGGAGAGCCTGTCGCTGCTCGTTCTTATTCCATGTAAAACTAGCATCTCGGATACGAACCGACTCCTCGCCGACCTCCTCCACAGCGTCTTCGCGCAGAACGGCGTTTGGTTGAAGCTCTTCAGCGAGTAAATAACTGGTAATGCGACCAACTGCAACGCTAGCCTCCACAATCGCGGTAATGACCATGGGCAGGATCGCGAGAGGAAACGTGAGAAGATTGAAGAGAGTGAGAGCAGGGAACACAATTTCGGTTGTCAGGGGTCTGTTTTGAGTCAAAACAAACACACCAAAGGTTGAGCAGGATACGAGGAACGGAGTCGTTGACCAAGTGAAGTTTGAGAATGCTTGAGTGGCTCCAATCTTACGCAACGTCCTGAGTTCTTGATCATTGCGGATGTAATTGAGACGGTTGATAAACGCAGTCGTCCATGCATAAAGCTTAATCGACTTCATGTTGTTAAGTATTTCGGTCATGAGCCTCGTACGTGCGTCTTTGTTCTTCATTTGCTCTTTCTGCAAACTCTTCATGAGACGAGCAATCCAGCCATTTACCGGGATCATAATGATCATGGCACCCACGCCTGCGAACATGCTGAAACCAAGCAATTGATACAGCGATAGCATGCACAAAATGATTTGGAATGGTGCCGACCAAAGCTGCTGACCGTATTGAGCTAGATCCTGGAGACGTTGCGTGTCTACCGCCATGTAATTGACAATATCGCCAGTAGACTTTGATGCTCTCCCCTCGTTTGACAGTCGTATGGATTTTGAGTAAATTGCCGCAGTGAGCGCGGACTTGATCCGCATCCCGGTCTCAAAGGCACGCTGGAAGTATTGATGTAAACAAGCAGTCTGCGACACAGAGACAGCGAACATAGCCAGGGCTATGGCAGCTCCTCGGACTACGGGCTGGGGCTCATCGGTGCGGTACGAGTCGACAAACGATATCAACAGCCTCAATAGTTGCGGTTGCACAAAATTGAGGACATCGCTGATGGTTTTGATAAGCGCACCCCTAAAGTAAGGATTACCGAATGCACGGAACAGTGCCAACCACAGAGAAGGGTGCTTCTTTTCCAACTCGTAATTCCACGCCTTGTAGAAATTGCCCGATGTGGCTCTGGTGGAGTCTCGTTTGCGCAAGTTCCAGAGATCGTCCTGGGTAAGGAACGTCTTGTAACCATGCTTCATCAATGGCGTCATCCAGCTAAAAGTCAATATTGAGAAAACCGTGGCGTACTCGTAGGGGCATTCGTCGTCGTCGCCTAGTGCATCGTAGTCGCTCAGCCGCTTCGGTACAAGCCATTCCAGGAAAAATTCGAGTGCGGCCAGTCCCACGTTCACGCAAAAGACGGCAAAATAGGCAGCGTGTGTGTGGTGGAGTTTTCGGTCGATCAAGGAGCGAAGCTTCACTCCGAAGGCTATGAGGAGAAGGAGCCAGTAGAAGAGCACAACGCCATTGGGGCTCCGCGATCTCCAGTGCTCGATGTACTGTATGTAGAATATGACGCATAGCGAGAAGAGGGTGATGACGGTGGTCCAAAACCTAAAGTCGCCAGCCCAGATGCCGCTATAGTACTCGATCTGCAGAGCGGCCTGCACAGCCGTCGTAGCGATGAGAGCGCCGAGGGTAGTCTGTAGAAGCGAATGCGGTCAGTACCATCCAAAGCAGCAGCCGCGCGGAGTGCAGCGTTCGGCGAGCATACCAGCTTAGCATAGAAGTGCCAATTCTTCTTGACAGGCTGCGGCGTGCATTTCCTCAGCAGATACCATGCCGCGCCGGCACCGCCCAGGATACCTCCGGCTGCGACCACGGCGATCCAGATGTCGAGGAAACATGGGGTGAAATCCCAGCGTCCGGTCGGGCTCAATGGTCCCCATCCTTCGCTGTTACCGCATAACGGGTGTCGGCGGGGGCTCGACGCTTCTGGATAGCTGTGAGCGAGCGGGGACTCAGGCTGGAGGGGAATTTGCGGCACGCGCATTGATCGAATGATTGACGGAGTGCTTTTCCCTGCGTGTGAACAGAGTCAAGGCAGGCTTCATGGAGCGATAACGACGTCAAAGGCGAGAGCGGTGACGGAGATAGATTTTAGAGCGAGCCGAACCGGAGCTTCCAGCCTAGGGCCAGGCGAATGGTGCAGGATCCACCGAGCTGCAGCCGCCTATTATTAAGCGCCGAACCTCGCGCGAAAAAAAGCGGCCGTCTCGACAATTAGGTGTACGGCTGCTGCTGCTGCTGCTGCTGCTGCTGCTGCTGCCTGGCCACGGTTCTGTATTCTGCCTAGGCGCCCGAATGGATATGTGATAGCCTATGGACTGTACGGCGGCCGTCAGTGGTAGTCGGCTGGGCCGGGCTCTTTGTCTGACAGGCTGGCACGCTGGCCTGCAGTGTGCGCCGCAGTTCCTCCCCCGCCTCTGGGACTCGTGCCCGAATGGAGACTCGAACGCGAACCACCAAACCCGTCATCACGTGCCAACGCCTTCCTCGCCAAGACCGTCCCGTGCATCTTGCATGTCTACATAGCTGTACTCTACTTCGGGGCCATCTACCATTATTCACATGCGTTAACGCCGCGCAATAAATGCATCACCCGTCAAGCCAACGGAACCGGCCCGTAAAACCCCTAGCCGTGCCATGCCATGCTGTGCCATGCGATCCGATCCCCAATGCGGCCAACCCAGCCCCATGCCAGCCAGATGAATGCCGTGTCAATCAATGTACAGAGACGAAACAATAACCAAGCACCATCTACCCACCCTTCTTCTGATCCTGCTCCAGAACCTCAATATGTTGCACGCTCGGGTCCGCTGCACGCGCGCCCCCAGCAAAACCCGCGTTACCCATCTCAATATCCCTCGGATTCACCGTCTGCTGGTCATCCGCGACGTCCATAGGCTCCCCGCCGACAGTCTCGCTAGACGCGCTACTAGATGTGCCGGCCCACGCCGAAATGCCGCCATTGACCTCTTGCATCTCCATCCCTACCGTCTCATCATCGACGGACGTATTCGGCGTGAGCGTCGACGAGCTAAGTTCCGAGTTAGTCTGCATTTCGCGGAACTCTTTCGCACTCATCGTCTCGAATTCGTTCCCGAAAACAGTGGTTCCCCCATAGTGTGCATAGTCGTCCATGTAAGTTGGTGGTGGCTCTGCGCGGTCCCAGTCGCCAATCTGCTCAGTGGTCCCCTTACCAGAGCCGAGTGCGGAAAAGTCACCCGGACCCTCATTCGCGCATTCCTCCCTGAACTTGTCATTGTCTTGTTTGACAAACTCCTGAAGAGATTCGGTGAGCGGGATAGGCAGGGCAGAGGTAGCCTTCTCGTTTGCGTAGACGAGGAGCGCTTTGCTGTTATCCGAGTTTGCCTTTTTGAGCACTTCCGCCAGCGTTATCCGTTGCTTAAAGATATATGCCTCCGTGCTATCTGTGGTATAATCAATAGACCACCACTCCAGGGTATCCGAGGCATCGGGGCCGTCCTTGATGGCGGGATCGATTATGTAGAGGGTGTTAGGCGTGGTAGCAATCCCGCGAAGCTTGTAGGGATGTGAAGGTGAAAGTTGAAGAGGCACAACAGCAGCTTTGGCGTCATCGTCGCCCGACATATCCGTTGCAGAACCAGAGCCGTCGTCAATAGGCGTTTTGAAGAGGCCAGATACATTATCAAACATTTCACAGGCCTTCTTCTTCTCCTCCTCGAGCACTATCCGAAATTAGCAATCGAAGATACCAGAAGAGGAGAGCACTGACCAGTCAGCTTGCGCTCGATATTGTCATAGACAGATTGCAATTGGTTTAGCACAATCTGATCCTTATCTGAGTCAAATGCGACCATGGTAGTTTTAAGAAGGGACAGTGTATCTAGCTGAGTGCCTGTCTTTCTGCTCTTGTGATATTTCAGTTTTACGATCTTCGCGTCAATTTCTTCAATCATGTTCTTGTAGCCTGCCATCTCTGAAAGCATTTTGCTAACCAAAGCCTTGTTTGATCCGAGGTAGCGGTCGGCAAAGAAGATTTCGGGGATCTTGCATCCTAATTCTTTCGCACTAGGTCTCGCGTTTTCCAGTCTCAGTATCAACACGTTGCTGACCTCCACAACACTTGCACCTGGGTCGGAGCCGTACAGTGCATCGTCAAGCACATCATAGAGGTCTGGGACGGTGCTTGGATCGAGTTGCACGATACTAGCATCGAGAACGAAAGATTCCTGCCTCTGTCCACCGGCATCGAAGACTGTTCTAAGGACCCCGTTAAGGTTTACATCGGCGGCCTGGCTTTCATAAGCCGAGCTCCACTTGACGAGAAATTTGAGCAATTCCGAGTCATCAGCGAGGTCGCATGGAATCCGGCCTTTAGTCCATACATCCTGATGAAGTAGGCTCTCAACGCTCCCATAAGCCCTGTCCGTCATGTCCAAGAATGCCATTAGTCGCTGCATCTCATGGATTATATCCAAGTCATATGCAGCGTCAGTATTCGTGCCATGTTCGACAGCACGTGCGGGAAATGATGCACTTCCTTTCCACCAGTCATCCCCAGCGCTGTAATTTTCCAAAGAAATGTGTGGGGCGAGGAGAGTATTTCTCCAAAGCGGTATCGAGTGAAGAATGGATAGCAATGCGGGAAGATAATCGCCGTTCGCTAAAGGTTTGATGATGGCCGGTTGGCCCTCGTCACGCCTCCGGTTCAGAGGGCTTGCGTCTGGGACCAATTCAGCACTCGTCGTGGTAGGCACTAGCGCCCATTGGGAGGAATCGTAGTATTCTTTGGTGGCAGGACCAAAAACAGCCCCGGAATGGCCTATTACTCCAGACTCCTGCGTGCCTTCAACGCCTGGAGTTCAGTCAGCTTCCATAAAGCCAGTCGCCCTGCCGTGAGTTTGAGAATAACTAACTCATCATTGGTGCGTCGCCAGTATTCGCAGAGGCATCTGCAGAACGATGGCTTGATCTCGAAGGAGGGCGAGTAGGGGCGTTGCTGTGGGGGAAAATAGTGAAACCTAGTAACCAAAACAGTCAGTCAAGCTGCGCAGCCTCTAGGGCGCATTTACACGGACTACCATTGCAGCCCGCAACATCGGACTGGCCGTAGCGATCAGTTTGAAAGGCGGTGCCGTCCCATCCGTCTGCGTGAGAGACATTACTATTCAATCCCTCGTCCTACGCGCAACCAGTATCAGTATCGAAGGCTTCGGAGGAGGGCAGGGTGTGCTAACTTGGTGGAGGATGTCGAGCTGATTGTCGAGGACCTTGTTCATAGCAACATTCATGTCATTGTTACATATCTACAACCTTGTGAGCCCGGGTTAAGGAGCAGCGGGGATCAACATACTCTTAGAAGTTTCTCGCAATCTTCCAAAGAGAGACCGTCGGGAACAAGACTTTGAGCCAACATCTGCAAATCGCTCGCATTTGCACTGTCTGGAATGGCCATGGTAGCGAGTGTTGGATGTAGGCTCGGCGAACGAAGGGTGTTGAGGGTGGACTACCGAGCTTGCACAGCAGAGAGGAAAGCCTTGCGGGACGAGACGGAGGACGCGGGGTAAAAGAAGGCGCGCGTAGCTGGACACAGCACAAAGTCTACCGCCTACAATGTTTGGTCAGCTCGTCGTTTGGCTCATTCGGCGAGCTTCACATGGCTCTAGGGCTGTGGGGCAATTGCGTGAAGCTTTCGAAAGAAGCTATGTCCAGCCTTATCCTTGATAGACAAACCTTACGCGATGACCTCAGCCAACAGCGTCCGTGCGGCAACTGCATTCACCCATCATTGCATTCTTAAAGTTAACATACTATTATCACAAAATTTGATTATCGATTTTAATTACTTTAGATTCAAAGGCTATTAGCTAGAACCTGAGCAGGCGCTAAGGCTGACTGGGAAGGAAAGGAAGTTAATATGATATCTTTTGCTACCATTAAACGCCGTGCGAGTGGTGGTGAGAAGTGGCAGACATACACGACTTAGTATGCACTGTAAATGACTAAGAGAGAACAAAATGGCTTCTGGCATCTTCTATATGGTCTAAGTTGAGACTTGCAGTCTGGACGGGGAGGTCGTTGCAACCGCAATGGCCGGCTGAGCACCGAATGTCGCCACAGCGTGATAATACTAATGCTACGGTAGTAAAACGCTAGACAGCTAGCGCTGCAAAGAAAGTAGTTAATACAAACCTGACTCATAATGTACTCGTATAAATATATCAAAATACCAGTATCAAAATTGGCCGGTCCTAGGTTCCTTATTCAATGGCAACTAAACGTTAGCCAGCGACACCCTTCGCAGTACTGGTTGCACCCGAAGCCCCATTGGTGACATTTTGAGTTCGCTTCTGGACTCCTTCAACTTGCTTCGTAGCCTGATCTTTAGACTCAATTGTGTGCTCGGCCACACCCGTGCTCTTGCCGCCTTCAGTAGAATCCCCATTCTCGCTGCCATGCACCTTGGGCGACTGATCGACGCCCCTATGCTTATCATCCTGCTTCCTCTTTGCTCCGTCGACCAACCAACCCATTCGTCCACCTGTCCACGTATTTAGCCTGTCTCCAATTGCCGTCCCCTCTGGAGCCGGAGCGTCGCCCTCGTTAAACCATTTTAGAAGATAGTAACCGCCCAGACCCCATAGAAAGATGAATGATGCGGCAAAGGTGGTCATGAAGACGGTTGGTAGTACTATAACGAGAGCGACGCCGACCATGAATACAGTGAAAAGGAGCGCCGCAACAAGCCCGATTAGGAGGGCAGCGATGAGCGAGAAGAGGAAGACGGTTAGCGAGAAGGTGAGAAAGAGGAGGAGGGGAAGACCCGTTAAGACAATCTGGGTCGTTATGAAGGCCTGCAGCACATTAGCTCACTCATTAAACACAATGATTTGGTTCGTGGTGGCGAGTTGGCAGGCGCGTACCGCGAGCTTTGGATTGTTAACTGCGAATTGCTGAAGCTTTGTAACAATCTCGGCTCTCTTTTCAGGTGGAAGTATTTTATTGAGAATCTTGGTAATTGTCCGGGACATATTGCCCAAGATGCCCTGGAGGGTATTCATGCCTCCTGACATTATGGGAACGGGAGTGTTTGAGCAAAGGGAAAGGGGCGGCTATCTGAGAAAGACTTGGAGAAGAAAAGGCAAGAAAGCCGCCATCCAAAGAACGGAAGATCAACTGAACTTCAAGCCCGTATGAATGAAAACAAGATCTGCACAGGGCTCTGATCCGGAATGGCTATTCGATCGATCGTCATGGTGGAGTATCCAAGCGCGATACGTCATGTTGTAATATTCTAATCTCGCGTGGGTCGGGAAGTTGAACCGAAATTTTGTGGTGCATACACTCTGCCCCAGTGGCGTGTGGCGTCCGCTACCTCCGCGCCAAGATTTCGATCTCCCAAAATTTTGGGAGGTGCAGCAGCGGACAAACGGACATTCGAAGCTGCACCAAGACGCCCACGACATTATTCAGAATGTCAGAAAAGAAAAGGAAGAGACGCGACGAAGGCGGCGGGCGGCCGTCGAAGAAAGCCGCAATTGCACCGCAGTCTGGCACGTTGAGGGTCGAGTTTATGGAGAAGAACGGCGCTCCTGGACCAGTTCTGGGTGCGTGGACGCTCGAAATGCGGCCCCCTATGTGCTCTTAGAAAGATCCGAGGACTGACAAACGCGTAGCTGCAACTCCCGGCCTGCACTATCCCGCACAAATACTTTTCAAACCCTATGCATCCCGCGGTCATCACCCCGAACTCCTCCTCCAGTCTTCCGAACACCCGCGCCTCGATTATACAGCGCTAGAAGAGAAAGATGGAAGCTCAGATAGCTTCCTCAAGGACTACATCGGCGTCTTTGACCCCGCGACGGGGAAGTTGCAGGTCGTGGAAGTGCCCAAGCTTACCGTACGAAGCACGCTTCGAAGCGAGACCGAGGAAATGCGCGAGCAAATCGCAAGGATGGAAGCGGCCAAGGAAACCATGACAGCTCGAAAACACGCTCTAGCTGCTGAATTCGGTTCGAAGAAGTCGAGGAAGGCTATTGCCGATATCACCGAGAATGCCATCATGCGCAGTAAAGCTGGAGATCCGAATGCGGGGCCGAAGAACGAAGCTGTGGCCTCTGCAGTGCTTCACGGAATGGCAGATAGTACAGCTGTTATGCCTACCAAGAAAGAACTTGCCGCTGCCGTAGACTCGTCTAAACCCCGACCGCAACCCAACTTGGCTGCGGAATACCCAGCAGACGTCTACACTATCGATACCATAGTCGGTTCTGAGCTAATGAGACTAATTGAAATCAAGGACTGGGTCGATGCAACAGCACAGGGCATGGCAGTTCAAGTCGCCAGTAAATTCGTAGCCAAGAGGATCTTGAAATTGGCCCAGACCAAGGAGTTCCAGAAGCTCAAAGTTCTCAGATATATCCAATTGTGCATAAATTTTAACGCGGCGTTGAAAACAAAGAATAGCAAGGGTCCGAGGCAGATACCTCCGAAGGACAAGTTAGTGAGCGCCATGGGGCCGAGTACACCAGGGCCAGTTGCGGATGCTATTCGGAGGAAATTTGCTTCTGAGTATGTGCCATTGGCCTGAGACCTAATCGCCATCCGTAGGTCAGACGTGTTAATGGACACAGGGCCAACAACATGCCGCGCTGGCACATCGACAACCTGATGACCCACATCGCCGCTGCAGCCCTCATCGTTGATAACTTCGAAGTGGATGTCAATGACATCCGTGACGACCTAAGGCTTGGAAATAGAGAGTAAGTCTTATCGTTGCGCCTCCACGTTATGAAACTAACGGCTTTCGCAGGATCAAGCAATACTTCTACGAACTTGGTTGCAAAGTTGCTCCACCAACCGAGGCCGAGAGAGCAGGCCTCAAGATATCCAAAGCGGAGGCCGTTAACCATACCATAGCGAAATTGAAGTTGCCATTGCAGTTTCCGAAAATGAAGGTTGGAAGGACAAGTAGGAAGTAGCGTGGCCAAAGATTGTCGCGCAACACGATATAAGAATGAATATCAACTTATTGCCTTCTAAATCATACCTCTTTCTCCTCTTCTACCAAATGAAGAGCATGGTAGTCGTGCTACTCTCTAGGTATTCTAAGCCCCATTCCCAGTGTCGAAATCGTGGTAGAACCGCTTTGGAGCGTTCGACAGTAAGGGGGATACTCCATCTTTGTCTCCTTTCTCAGCCGGCTTTGGTGTCTGCTTAGCTTTTAGCTGACACCGCCCTTCCAGTTCCTAGTTTTATAAAACCAAACAATCGATACCCGCAATGATAAAGTGTCATCGCAAGCTCTGAAGCCAGCAAAAACCCACAAGATAGATACCGACCCAGACCCATAGCAGCACAATCCAGCGTCACTATCCCACCTCTACGAACCAACATATTCAGAAACAAATTCCTTTTGCCTCGAACCCAACAATCCCGTCATGTTCACTAACTCGGCCTCTCGCGTCTCCCGCCTAGTCGCTTAGCTCCCCTTCATAATATCAACGCCCACTACACGCCCATCACAGCCTATGATGCCTACACACACACACACACACACACACACACACACACACACA
>ML986666.1:186206-208677 GCA_010094045.1 Lojkania enalia
CACACACACACACACACACACACACACACACACACACACACACACACACACACACACACACACACACACACACACACACACACACACACACACACTCACTCACTCACTCATTCACTCACCCAAGCTCCACATGGCGCTCTATAAGAAGCGTACCTGCAGAACATCGGTGGACCGTTCGACAAGGAGGGCGTGGTTGGGAGCCGGTTCGACGCGTCAAAGGGCGGGATAGCCGGCACAGTGGAGAGGATGGTTGATGGGCTGGGGAATCCGGCAGGGAGCGATTAGGGCATGAAGTGAAGTGAGGTGGTGGGAATGGTTCTGTAGGAATGTAGGAATGAATGTATATTTTGTGAAATGCTATGGCTAGATTACGAGCTAGGTAGCCGTGATGCACGAACGCCAAATATATATCCATGCCCTGAGAGATCATCCAAAAACCTTACACCTTGCACCGTGCTATTCTATACCATGCCCTGCCCAAAGTAGACTGAATTTGATCCCAAAGTGAATCAATCGCCCAGCCGACGTCCTGGGCCCCGTTCGCCCCACCCAGGCCCTCCACTAAACCCAGTGCTCCTTCCAGAAGACCTGTCGCCTTCTCGTCCGCGCCCCTGAATAGCAGTACCATAGCTCCTCTGCTGCACACTTCCCGGCCGCCCACCAAACCACTGTTTCACAATGGCCGGCGTAAATATGTAGTTCCTCCCGCCACCGAACGTCGGCCAGATCCGCGTCAGGAAGTCATACAGGTGGGCAGCGAGAAGACCAGTGGCTTGCGTGATCGCGGCATCGGGGCCATCGATGATGAAGGTTAGAAAGAGCATTGATAAGGGGAGGTACTTCGCATCAAAGGTTATGATGAAGAAGGATACCTGGCGCGTAGGGTTGTCTTGGGCGTATGTGTAAGCGAAGGCGAGAGAAAGGGCTTGTAGGAAGATGGCCGATTTTAGGAGGAAGCCTGCGACAAGCTGGATACTCATTAGCAACCATCCACACTCCAGAAAACGCCAGAGAATGGGATGGGGATTTGAGGGTTTGTAGGGAGCCAACACCGCACAACGAAATTGAGGAGTCCGATATGCTTTCTCAAATGACATTCCCACCATGCTCACACACCCTACAGCCCCTCTTTTGTTTTGCGAATGACGGGACTGCAGACTGAGTAAGGGTGATTTCCCCCGATTCCAGGAACCGCTTCAGCTAGAAAAAGGCTGGGCGGGCAGATATTCGGGGTGGCGCAACAATCGAAGCAAAATATACGGGCACGAAGCTATGGAGAGTTGCTTACCACTATGACTGCGGCAACAAATGCCGTGTAGATGAAGAAATCGCCAGGCTGAGAGAATCTCGATGACTCGGCCTCAAGACCGCTGCCATACTGGTATACTGGACCTCCTTCAGCAAATGTTGCTAAGGGAAATGTTGGGTAGCAATGTACAGAAGTATGGATCTAGCAGGATAGCAAACTTCGGTTTCGTTATGAGAAACGCAGTGAAGAGCCTCCATAACTGCGGCATCATCTTGGTAGTCAAGATAGCCCGACTAATGAAGATGTAGTTATACATGTTGATCATGCCTGAATAACCCAAAGCGGACACGGCCAAAGCAAGCGCTGTGATGGTTCTGTCATCAGCATCAGAATTTGCGCTTCTAGAGAGAACAAAGATCTAGAGAGTCAATGGCTTACCGCGTGACCGGCGGGAGAGTCCAGAAGACGTCCATGATTACAGGGTGTTGTGAAGGAGCGTGTGCGGGTGAGAATACGATGCTGAGGAACTGCGAGGGCAGCCTGGAGGGAAAGAGAAGAGGGAAATGTGGCTTGTTGCACGGAGGAAGCGGCGCAGCGGGGCGGGCTTATATAAATCCGCGGTGTTATGATTGGTCAATGCTCAGACAGCTGCCATTCACGGGTGTGCTGTTTGCTGCACATGTCGAATGAGGGGTGTATAATAAGTGTCTGACCATACAGTTGAGTGCTGCAATCCGCCGTAATATGCACGCCAACTCCACCAGAGTGATCTATAATACAAATTGGACCTCTCGCCATACCACGCACTCTTCATCCAATCCTCTCTGTTCCTCCTACATAGCGCTATTGGAGCCGTATTATCTTATACTTCAGGCTCCTTCCCCTTGACGTTGCCTTCGCTGCCAACTCCTGGCGTTCCCTTGGTCTCGTAATCCTCCTCGTACCTTCTCCATATTTCCATGTCTCGCGTTAGCCGCTTTTGATGCCTTATCTGGAGCTCATAGGCTCTCATGCGTCGATCTCCTTCAACCATGCCACCGACTATCATGCCAGACATTTGTATGTAGCTTCAAGAAATCAGCTAGGCACAGGCGATGTTGCGTATTCGAGCAAAACAATTAAAAGTGAGGATGATTGGACAAGGAAAGTACATATTGCTGAGACAGGAAGAAGGGACACAATTCACAGATTCATCGGATACTATGGAGATAGAAGAGATACTAACGTTTTGAATTGCACTGTGAGACCGCGGTAAACGGGCGAGAAGGCATAAGCTGTTGCGCCGAACAATCCCATGAAGACGCCCCACTGTTGCGAAGAACTGTCAGCATACAAATCCGACAAAGTATGGCTTTGAACAAAACAAAATGACGAGGAATGTTCCAGGAAAAGCCCTAGGAGAGGCAGTGATAGAAACTAAAGTCCCCAGATAAGGCGACATCTCACGCGAGACCACCACCACCATCACGACGCCCCGAGCAAAACACCGTCAGCATTCCTCAACCCCTTCAGAGAAGGGCTTTCGGATCCCACAAAGACATACGACTCTAATCGACCATCCCGCAAATCCACCCCGCAACCAAGAACGGGAATAGAATCAACCCCTCACCTTAGCCGCACCGGAAAGAGCACCCCTCGCCGCCTCCCAAGCCGCATCATTCGTCTCTTGATCCTTGGTCAAGCTAGCACGGTGTCGCATGGTGGCCTTTTCCGTAGTCGCTCATCAAATGCGTCGCAAGGTTGTTGAAGACAAGTGTGATGTCAAGTTGCAGTTGGTGTAGTTGGCTCGATCAGCATGGCGGGCGACCGGGGGCTCCGTCTCCGAGGCCAATGGGATGGTGTGATATATGTCTCATGGCCTTCCCTCATATAGGAAATAAGTAAACATATACTATTTTTGTATTTCGCACATCCGTCTGAGCCTGCAGTTCCTGTGTTTAGATCATTTCGAATAGTCATGAGAAGTATTGTCAAATATTTGAATTCTTCAGCAATTGCGACTCCTGTTTCATGGCAATGTAGTCTGCCTAGATACCATCACTTCCCAACGAGTGCATAAACGCGTCCTAGCGTACGAGGAAAAGGAAAAGGAATAGGAAAAAGGCTCTCTCCTGGCAGATCCCTTCAAATCCTGACAACCGTTGCTTCCATCAGAGAAGAAACGCCCCCAAATGCAATGAGGTAACCCAACTTGCTAGGTACCTAGGGCAAAATCTACCTAAAACATCCATAGAACGTGAAAAGCCGCCCATGGCCTACATGCAAATACCTTAGCCAAACCAATAGTCTAGTCAACACCCCCCCTCCCAAAATAAACTCCGCTAAAACATGTAATGCTAAGCTCGTGAAAATGTAAAGGACGTAAAATATTTTTTTTTTTTTTCTGTGGCCAAAACTGGTGCACTCGATGGCTTATTGTCTTGTACTCCAAAGGTCTCGATTTTCTGCGAATGACATCTCGATCTCTTTCTCTAAAGATGTTACTCTATCGAGTGCCCGCTCATCCTGAGCACTCCCTCCAAGCTGAAGATCCTTCTCAGCCGTAGGCGTGCTCTCAAACTTGACAGTCTCGACGATCTTGCTAAGGCTGGTAGCTGTATCCGGACGCTCGAACTCTTCGTCATCGACATCCATTGTAGTCGGAATGCCATTAGCGATATTGTGGTTTCGTTGCAGATACTGATTTAGGCGGTACTCCTGTCGTGCCCAGCTTTCGTCGACCAGGGTGAGCGCAGCCTTGATATCCTGGTCTGATAAAATCAAGGATTGCGCTCTTTCTCTTGTGGGCTTGCCAGATACTTTGCTGGCTATTTTGCTTCGGACGCGGACGGAAGCCGATCTACTCTGCATGGGTTGGATGGAGTCATCCCGCATCTGTTTTACTTGATCCTCTGTCTGTTTAAGTGCCATTTGCCTGCTTTCCTGCATTGTTGGGAGGTATAATAGAGTTGTGTTTCGGTGAAGAGAGTTGACTAGATCAGTAAATCCACTCAGGGCAATGCCGTTGTTTTCACAGTGCAGTTCCTGAAGTGTGGTGTTGACTTTTAAAACGTCAGCAAGAGTGCTGGCCCCTTGCAGCCCCAATCTCTGATCTTCGCATCGTTAGCAATGGGGGTTCAATGCGGCGGTGTAGCTACCTACATTGTATATATAGGACACGGAGGTTGCGATTATGCTGCAAGCCTCTCAGAGCTTTGTTGATACCGACACCAAGCTTCGTGGTCTCCAGGCGTGAATCTTCGCCTGAAATGTCCATCCATTCAAGGCTAGAATTTTCGGCAAACATTTTCTCCAAAGCCCGACATGTTTCTTCCGAGGCGTCACATGGCAGAGAAGCGCGAGAGATGTCTAGGTGCCGGATGGTATTGTTGGCAGCCAACGCTAAAACCATTTTCCTAAAGTCGGCCTCCTCCTCGAATTCAATGAGCCTGATGGTAAGGCCAGATGGGGCGTAGCCACTCGCTATCGCGTTCGTAAGCGACTCAAGGTGCTGCTCGATGTAATTCTCGCTAACGTCTAGATGAAGATCTCGGCTTTGGCCCGCATTCTCCGTCATGGAGTGAAGCAAGTATGCCACGTCTTTCCCATTAAGGTAGCAATGGTCCAACTTCAGTTCGCGGAGTGCATTGGATTGCCTGTAATTGACGAGATAGCTAAGTTTAAATTAGGTCTACTATTTCTAATTGCAACAGTTTCCAATCTTGTAGACTCACCTTGCTATTGCATCAACCATGGCGGAATTTAAAGAGGTCCCGCTTAAGATAAGCTCTTGTAATCTCCATGCCTGGAAGGTCTCGAGAGATATCAATGGTTCGTCACCAGCGGAACGTGATAAGTTAGACAGATTGAGCTTGGTAAGATATCCAAACACGCCAATCTGGGAGTCGAAGGTGGTTGGCGATAAGCGGACAGGATTGGACGAGAGATCAATGGCCTCTAGTGTGTTTTCTTGGGGACGGAGAGAGTCTAGGATTAGCGAGAGAGACCGATCGGTCACGCCACAACCGCTTAATTCAAGGGCACGGAGGTGACAGGATCGTTCAACTGCAGCCGCGACCAAATAGTCTAGGTCCGTTTCTCCGAGATGAATGTTATTGAGAGCTATCCAGTCCACGTTGGTGGTCTGGTACTTGCACAATGGGAAAAGCGCTTCGACTATGCCACAGCCCATGTCTCGCGTTTTGCTTGCTGATTCCAGGTGGTCCTTAGGTTTCCTTGTAATGCACGAAGAAAAGTCGAGTCGTCTAAGCTTTCGGCTAGTTAAGGCCAGGGCGCGGATCTCTTGCACAAGTAGACAGGACCTGCCAAGTTCCTCAACATCCATCCGGGCATGAGTACCTCGCTTAGTCTTTGTACAAACATGTTCAGCGCCGTGCTCGTCATAAAGGCCATTTAACACATCCAAACGGACATTCTTGAAAGAAATTCCCCCAAACCCCTCATTATAGCGCAAAGATCGCATTACCGCTAGTAATTCTAGTGCCGTGTATTGGCTCCTCCGAGATCCTGCGGGAGGTAGGAGCTCGAAACGAGGATAGTCCTCATGAGGATACGTTACTTGATAGCGAATATTTTCCGGTTGAATGCCGTAGGCTATGCAATATCCAGTGAGCGTCCGGTCGAGAGAATCCTGATCAATAGGGTGTGGACTAGCCTGGCGAAGGATATCGCGTTTAACATCGTCAGGGACAATGAATTGATAGGGGCGGGATTCCCACTCGGGCCTCAAATTTTCCTCTACATAGCGAAGTCGGACTGCGATATCGTGGGATGCTAAAGAGGCGAGGTGGAGCACTTTCGGGCGCTGCAAGGGCATCCTAAGGCTTTTGTTAGCTTCATATTATGAGGTACATCGAACCCTACCGAAAAGTTAATTCAAATGTATCGTCAACTTCACTAACGTGCAATTCCGTAATGTTGAGAATGCCATGTGAAGATTGGGAACTGTGAGACATGAGGTTTGGACTAGATGATCTTTGCGTTGGGGGCTTAAAAAGGGGTATTAGGTGAATTTTATGGACGCCAATTGCAAGAAAACACACGGAAGCAGCAGCTTTTGATAAATCGTCCGAAGACGCTCTCGACCCGTTCTTCCCCATCGGTCGTTGAACCACTTTGTAAATGGCATAATGAGGAGGCACATAGTCACGTTCCGCTTCTACAACCCGTGCGGCTAGATGAGAATTATAGGCAGACAAAGGGTTCCGATCAGCTAATCTTACACGATTAGCTGCGTCCCGGATCTTAGCAAGCCAAGACTGCATATCATCCGGATCCCCGAATTGAAGAGTCATAGATGAGGCGTGATTTATCTCATCGTCTAGATACGAAACCTCAATGGCGAAGTATGGCCTCCCATCGTCCAAATGATACACGGCAACGATTTGGCGAAGAGGCGTGCCGAGCTCACGCTCGCCAGACGCGTCCGAAGCGACCGACTGGAGCTCGTGAGAGCTGCCAGTGGACGGGTTCTGGCTGTGGCGGACGTTGTTGGAGCGAGAGTATGGGTACGGTATACTAGAAATGTCAGAACTTGTAGGGCACATCAGAGAATGGAGGAATCGTATACGTAGTAAAGGTCTCGGCAGCCCTCTGATGGCTCTTGAACCGGATCAAATGAGTATCAGTCAAAACCAAGTATTCTTTCTTCTTCCTGAACATGGAGCTGCTGGTCTGGACTTCTCCATGATGCAGGACTAGGCGATTTCGCAAGGCATCATCAGACGAAGATCCATTGTGCAGAAAGGTGCGTGTAGAAGTGGCCGATAGAGGTTCGTCCGAGTCGTCACTAAGTGCGAGACTTTTGAGAGAGCTCAAAACGGAGCTTGCGCGATTGAGGCTTCCGCTGCCACTTGCTCGTGAGTAGCGGGGCTTGACGGGCGGGGCTGAGCCATCAGCGGTTGCGCAGCGCTCGGGCTGGTCACTGTGCTGTGAGGACGTCGAGACGGTTGTCATGAAGGATGCTGCCCGCCGCTTCCGCAGCAGGTTGGCGGGCTCCTGATCATCCTTAGCGGTGTGAAGCGCAGCGAAGGTGCCGAGCGAGCTTCGGCCAAAAAAGCTTCGTCGTCTGCCATCTTTGGCGTCGGGAGACATGGTGCGCGACCCAAGTCCGCTTGCGCCGCCCGGCGGGAGCTCACGAGAGGGATGGAGACTGCGTCATGCGGGAGGAGAGTCGCGAAGCAGGGACGAGAGCTAGGTACGGGCACAGGCTCCGGCGCAGTTGGCGGGCAACGGAGTGGTTACGGAGGAGCAAGCAGCGTAGAGAGGAAGAATTGCAGTACTGTAGTCGGACTGGACCAATTAGCGGCACCGTTCAGCAGTTCATCGGGGAGGGCAGCGGCGAGCTCTAAAATGCCCCGGGCATTAGCGGATGGAGGGCGCGAAGGAGTCTCTATTTAGACGTAGTCACTGCGTACGGGTGGCATCGCGCCGCGACAGCTGCCGCAATGCGTTTGGGGCTTGTTGTTGACTGCGGATTGGATCGGGATGCCTTGCGACGGGAAACATCGACATACAATCAAAATGGCGTCCGTAGTCCTGGCCGATGGTGTCGCCTGTTGCGATTACGTAGCCTGCAGATCGCCTGAGGAGCCCTCCCCCAGCACGCCCAGCCATCATGGGCCATGGCGTGGGCCAGGGTAGGCCCCAGCACGTGATCCGGGAGGCACAGCACCTGCTTGGCTGGTTAATTAATTAGGTCGTCTGCGCTGAGACATCCAGAGCCCTATCGGCGTAAAATCGTGCCCGCTGCCGAAGAATAGCCGGGCGGATAATTTTTGGATTCGACATGCAGTCAACCACCAACCTTGGGCAGAGGCACGTTAATTTTTCCCGCCTTCCTGCAAGTCTTTGCTAGAGGGAATTGCACCGCCGTCCCACCTAATGTTGAGCCGCCGTCTTTTGCATCCTTTCCAGCAGCGCAATCCGTCCGTGTGCCTGTTCTGCTCTGCACAGCGTCTCTCTCGACTGCAGACGCGCTTCCTGAGCGCAACGCCTACCCGTCCAGCTAAATCAAAAGACCATGCTAGCGATGCAAACAACGACGCGGGCACCGATGCACAGCCTGCGCCGAAGGGGAGGAGGAGGCGTCGCGGGTCTAAGACCAAACCGCCGGGTACTCCGACGCCGAAAGAGTTGCGCATAAGAAAGGTAGGTAACACTTTGGAGGTATGATGCGGCGGAATCATCGAGCTGATCACCTCCAGCTTCTATCGAATGCCCCCCCCAAATCGACCCGCAAGCAGGCACGCGAACCTTCACCCCGACAAGAGCAGTCCATATCAATTAAAGATGCCATGCTGGGAGACTCGGTCGAGGAAACCATGTCAGCACATCAGAGAAGGAAGTCGCAGCGGCAGAAAGAGGAGGAGAATCTCCCCATCGAAATACTGATGCCCGAAGATTTGGACTTTCAACCCGTGCACGTTGACATACCCCCCGTACCGAGGTTGGCCCACGGGCTTGACCGCGTTCTGTTCAATCCAGGTGTCTATCGCCTCCAAGATCCGCGCTCGCGCATATACAACTTCGACCCCTACCTCGAGAAGATCATGCCCGTTCACGAATTCGATTTTGACGCCCTCAGCGAATATAAAACCTCGTCTAAGGATATAGACCTCCTCGATATCGCACGAAGAGAGGATACCAAATTCACTGGATCTACGTCCAGCATGTCCGGCGTCCTTTGTCATTTCCACTTCTTACTTTCCAACTGGCGCGACCTCAATCATGACGTTCTGTCTCAAAAGTTCCCATTTCCGTCAGAAAAGTTCTCAAAAATTCAAATGGCTCCGAGTGGCATCTTCCTCAGATATAAGGATGGAGTATATGCAATCGATGCGGACAAATCTCATGACACGCCGAACATTATGAGTTGGCTCGGGAACTCTTTGGAGAAGCTTTTGACGAATTCACCTGATGAGTTCGAACGATACCGTCGGTCAAGCCCTGAAAAAGCGCCTAGCGAGGACGAATCTGGAAAGTGTTTTCATTATTCCAAGCTCGGCAATTTCCTTATCCGATCCCAGCTTGACGCCCATGACCCGCGCCTTCCCGGGACTGGCATCTTCGATTTAAAGACCCGCGCCGTGGTCTCCATTCGAATGAACGCCCAAGAGTATGAGGAAGGAACTGGATACCAACTTCGCTACGATCTCGGGCAATGGGAATCGTTTGAACGCGAGTTTTACGATATGACAAGGGCCACCATGCTGAAGTACTCGCTTCAAGTCCGAATGGGCCGTATGGATGGCATTTTTGTAGCCTTCCACAACATTGAGCGCATATTCGGCTTCCAGTACGTTAGTTTACCTGATATGGACAATGTTCTTCATGGTCAGACGGACACGAGCCTTGGTGATCAGGAATTCAAGCTAAGCGTTCGATTGTTTGACGAAATTTTGCAGCGCGCCATCGAAAAATTTCCCAGGACGGTGAGTGTTCATCTCTCAACTGCGTGCTATCTAAAAGCTTATTTTATTTAGTCCATCCGACTTCACTTCGAAACACGCAACCTCAAAGTTCCGTACATGAACATCTTTGCTGAGCCGGTTACAGAAGAGGAGGCAGACACCATTCAAAATTCTAACCTCGGGGCCAAGCTAGAGTTTGAGCGCAACACTATTAACGTCAATCGAAACGATCCCGAACTACAGGCAGAGTGGCGAGATATTCAGAAGCAGGTTAACAAAGAGATCTCCGAGGATGACGGCAGAATAGATGTGACTGAAGAAGATGAACATACCAGCTTCACAGGAGGAGATAAATCCCAAGGAGCCCAAGAAGCGCAAAACAACAATACTTCTGCAGACGGAACGCCCCCTAAGAAAAAGAAATTTAAACGGACCAGCGACAGTCCCTTGGCAGGCTGGGTTTTGACCATTCGGAACCGCGTAAATGGCACCTATGTCAGGCGGCCTGCGCAGTTCACTTCTTCAGATGCTTGGACGCTCGAGTACTATATCCGGGAGATTGCGGAAGGAAAAGACAAGACCATCTACGAGCAGCTCAGGGAACGACAGAGGCAGCTCCTAGAAAGATCCGAAGAGGAGATGTCCAAAGATCTCAAAGTGTACCGCAATTTGTTGAAAAGGTTCAGCAGCAGCGGCCGACAGTGGAGGGAGGAGCAGGACCGCATCGACGCACGGCTTGGCAAGAGAGTGTATCGTCCTCAGGGGCCTGGGGCTGAACATGTTACGAGTCATGCGGAAGCATGGTATGAACGGCCTGCGGATGAGAATATAGAGTCGAAGAAGTCTCAGGCACAGTTGGCTTTGTAAAGACTTGCGTAAGATTCATGGGACGATGTTTTGAGGTACCCCGGAGTCCAGTATATTTGTTGTTGATTGTATATATGATTGTATGATATGCCTACATCGGGTTGGCGCGAATATATATGTATATATATATAAAAAAAAAAGGGGGGGGGGGGTTGGCTTTTAGCAACTCGGAATCGTATATATTGAATTGTACATCGATAATAGAAGGCTTCAACGCGAGCACCTGAAGAGTCCAAGCCTGACTTGGCTAGCCGCAGAATCGGGGAACGTTCCGCCCGCCACTGTTTAAGCTTTCGCGCTCGACTTTCCCACCTCTCGTCTACCGCATCTCGCGGAACTATATAAATTCAAATCCGTTCCTTAGCTCACTTCTCATCAGCAAGGTGAAGGCCCGAAAGTATCTTGATTTCGTTTCGTCTCCGTAGAGCGGCCTGTGAATGTGTCCCACCTAAATTGTTACACTAGGGCTACAATGACTGGTCTCGGAGTACACGGCAATGGAGCCTTTCAGTATCGTGTCTCTGCTCTGTCTTGCTACTTGCTACGTTTGTCTAGGGATGATGATATACCTTCCAAGGTTCACTCGAGTTCATGTCGTGGAATATTCCCAAGTATTGCCTATATATCGACGGAACCCGCCCTGTCATTTAACAAGTCCCAGTAGTCAATGCTTGACGATCTATCGCTCATCGTGGTTTCTCATCTCCATTCGGTACTTTTTCTTCCCGATTACCAGCCCGGCTATACAACAAGGCGGGAACGGCGTTTTGTTGCGCTACTTGGCGGCTCTTGGCCTTGCAACGTTCCCCGCTCAAGCTTTCCCGGTTATCACTTCTTATCGGCATTGGAGGAGCGTGCCCAACGTCATTGACTGGTACTTGTTCCTGCAGCGAAACGGCACTATCACTAGAAAAGGAAGCTCCAAATGAGTTATCGTGTATACGTTCACCCTGACCTGATGACTGTCACGTTGGATTCCCTTTTTCGAATTGGGTTGCCCGGGACTAGGGTATAAGCGTATAATATAAAGTAACCGGCTGCCCAAGTAAGTGGCTCTTAGTTGAGAGAGTAGGGTACTCTGTGGAATTGTGAGTGCTATCCACTGCCACAATGCGTTCTTTTGCATGTTCGCTCCTGGTAGCAATTGGCGCCTTTCGAGGTATCCAAGCTCAATTCCCGCCGACACCTGAAGAAATCACTGTGCTTGAGTCGCAGATAGAAGACGGGATTAGAATCTCATACAAGGAGGTAAGAGCTTTCGCCTAATCTTATCTTTCTCCAAACACTAGGCCTCTCAAATAATAAAATTCTTGGCAACGAAAATTAAGCTTAAATCTGCAAATCCAATCCCTTCTAGATACTGGTACTAATTTATGCTTTAAGAATGACCTTTGCGAGACGACAGAGAGCGTGAGGAGCTACTCGGGATACGTCCATCTCCCCGCCGGCGCTCTCGATGACCTTGGCGTCCGGAACCAGACTTACGAAATCAACACATTCTTCTGGTTCTTCGAATCAAGGAAAGATCCCCAAAATGCGCCTCTTTCAATATGGATGAATGGTGTGATGAATCTCAAGATCCTAGTCGAGTGATGACTAACCGAACTAGGTGGACCCGGCAGCAGCTCCATGCTCGGTATAGTTTAGCTTGTGCCTCTAAAGATTGTTTTCGCTGATAAAATTAGGACTGATGCGGGAGAATGGACCCTGCTTTGTTCATTCAGACTCGAATTCTACGTACTTGAACGAATGGTCGTGGAACAATGAAGGTTCGTCGACTTCTACTATTCTTGGAAATACATATACTGACTAAACTACATTGAATATGCTCTACCTTGACCAACCGGTTCAGGTTGGATTAAGCTATGATTACCTCACCAACGTTACTGTATCCTCAGAATATGGCGTTGAGGTGGCCAACTTTACAAATGGCGTTCCAGAACAGGTAAATCGAGACATGATATAAGGCGCGAGAAAAGTCTTGTCCTAACACATATAAAGAATGCTACTTTCTATATTGGTACCTATGCCAGCCAGAACGAAACTATGACAACACGAGGAACCGAAAACTCCGCTAGGGCCTTGTGGAACTTCGCTCAAGTCTGGTTCCAGGAGTTTCCGGGATACAAGCCCAATGACAGCAGGATCTCGATTGCAACCGAGTCCTATGGGGGCCGTTACGGCCCGGCCTTTGCTGCATATTTTCAAGAGCAGAACGAGAAGATTTTGAATGGCACCTGGACCGAAAAGGGCGAGACGTATATTTTACACCTAGATACTTTGCTCATTATCAACGGCTGTATCGACCGGTACGTCCAATGGCCAGGCTATCTTAATATGATGTACAACAATACGTACGGCATCCAAGCTGTCAACGAGTCTAGGTACGAAGAAGCCGTGGATAACCTCTACCGCGAAGGCGGGTGCCTTGACCAAATCGAAGAATGCCGAAACCTCAGCTTGTTGTACGATCCCACGAACCAGGGCTTCAACGAAACGGTCAACAGCGTCTGTGAGGAGGCAGAAACTTTCTGTACGGAGTACATCCGCAACCCATACTTCGACGCCGATCTCAACTACTACGATGTCTCAGCACCTAGCGCTGCGTCTTTCCCGCCCCCCTGGTATGCGGGATGGCTCAACCAGCCTCATGTGCAGCAAGGCCTTGGAGTCCCAAGGAATTGGACGCAATCCAACTCAGAAGTTGCGCGGGCATTTAGGGGAATAGGAGATTATCCCCGGCCAGGCTGGAAGGAGGATCTGGCTTACCTCCTCGAAGAGGGTATCAAAGTAGCGCTCGTCTACGGCGACAGAGACTACGCCTGCAACTGGTATGGAGGCGAGCTTCTCTCCCTAGCTATTCCCCACAGCAACGCAGAGGAATTCCAGGCAGCTGGCTACGCCCCCGTAGTCGTAAACGACAGCTACATCGGCGGCCAGGTCCGCCAATACGGCAACCTCAGCTTTACGCGCGTCTACCAAGCCGGCCACGAAGTCCCCGCCTACCAGCCCGAAACCGCCTTCAAGATCTTCCATCGCGCCCTCTTCAACTTCGACATCGCTACCGGGAATATTAGCACCCTCGAGAATCCAGACTACTTCACCGAAGGCCCGGAGACTGTCTACAATATCACGAGCGAGCCGGTCACGTTACCCGGAGCCCAATGCTACGTCCTGGATCGCGACCAATGTACAGATGAGCAATGGGAAACTGTCTTGAATGGCACTGCGCTAATAAGGAACTGGATTGTGGTGGATGCGAACACATCCTTCCTTTTCCCAGACCTAGCAAACGGGACCGAGAACGGAACACAGCCCTCTTCATCCCAGACACCTCCGGTGCCATCGCCTACGGAAAGCGGCGGTGCAGCGCCCCGTATGCTTGCAGTCGGGAGCTGGAGATTTATGAATGTGGAGATGAATATTCTCGGGAGTGCGGTGCTGGCGACGGTGCTAGGCACTTTGGTGGTTATGCTGTAAATTCTGCATTAGGTGATAGTTCTAAGTACTATGAAGAATGGCTGTCAAGTTAACAGATCCTTATGCTCAAGTGAAATACTCTTTTTTTGCTTATGTCGGTATCTATATACTGCACTCGATAGTAACTAAAGGTATGTCAATGGACTTCACACTGAGTCGAGGGTTGCACCGATCGTAAAGCGATCTTCTTATACTTACGGATCGCGGGCTGGCTCTTTAAAAGGGCTTTTACCATCCAAAGACCTTCCTATTCAAAAAAAAAAAAAAAAAAAAAAATTTATTTTTTGACTCACATAATCCCACTCGGCTACTTTTGCATCTAGCAGATGACTAGCAGATGACAACAGGGGTGTGTGTGATATATAATGGAATATGAGGGAATCCACTACGTTTTGGCCGTCATATTGGTCTGTGGACAACATTTAAATGTGTTTGATCGCCTAGGAATACTTCGTACTTTAGCTATTGTGAGGATAGTACAGACGGTGTCTCTATTGTCTGATCGAACTGCAGCTGAGATATTCAGGTTGATATTGTGTATGTTCACTCATGACGGCAGGAGAATGCGACTGAGCGCCATTACAGGCAAATAGTGGTTTGATAATTTGGGTATTTCAGTGCCGTGCGCTCTCGTCAGATACCTCCATTCGCGCGCGAGAGCAACACAAGAATCATGGATACCGTGCTGGAGATCGTCATACGATTTCGAGTGTTTCGTTAAGGGGAGGTTGGTAAGGGCTGGCCACATTGATCCATCCCCCTCATTTCAAAAACTCTCCACACTTACCTTAGTTGACACTAACATCCTCCTACACAATATTCTTATGACGACCCTCTAAATTTTAAAATCTACAAAACCCTGCAAGCTTCCTTGTACGGCATAGGCAAGATTCCGTGTTTACTCCCTCTTCCACCCGATTAACGCAATGCCAGTACGAGGGAGGATGTGTTAGTCCCTGATATACCTGGATATTTTCACTCGTTTGAGACAAGTCTGGATAATATGCAATTGCAACTGACAACACAAACCAGGCTTAGTCCTCAACACCCTACAGAGATTATCTTGAAGATTGCCAACCACCTCACTGAAACCACCATAATCCGCACCGCTGAGCATAGACAAACTTGATGCAGGCGCCATCATCTTTGTACCTTTAGATCAACATGTCGAGCTTTGCACGGCAAAGCGCACAACGTCTCTATGCCGGTTGCATTCGGAAATCTTGAGGTTGATTTCATCCTTGCTCATCTTAAAGCTTTAATAGAGATATTCAAGCATCCTGAGTTTTCTATGGCTGTCGAGAGCCCCGAACTCGTTGTAGATGAGATATCGTCCATTGATACAACGATCGATATGGACCAGGAGGTGGCCGATAGAAACTGTATTGAAGGGGGCATAGTTCAGTCATGACCACAAATTGCTCTAACGTACCAAACTCGCAAAGGATTGGAATATCGGCTATTCTATAGGTGCGTCTTGATTTCGCAAGCCAATAGGCCCGAGTCAATGGTTACACGGAGAGAACACTGTAGAGCGTTTCTATTAGGCACAAAATGCACATGCCACCGGTTCAACGACTCGATATGTCCCAACGGTTCTCTCGACTGTAAACCTGTTACTAACTAGGCTCGGGGAGCCTGTCGTCGATGCTATTGGACAACCCTCGGCGGTGCCTTGCCAACCGCCTTGAAATCCCTGGACCTCATCTGCCCTGATACTTTACATCTTTGAAATCTCTCGAGCTCAGCCTAGACACTTGTGATTTGGATGCATCAATCATCTTTCTTGAGACTCTAGTCGATGGAGACTTTTCTTGATTCAGTACGCTCTCTCTTAATAACTGCCACCTAGACATCCAAGTTATCGAATCCTCAACCGAGCGTCTGCCCAATCTTGAAAAATATGGGATTCTCCCACGTCTATAGTGGCGAAGGAGGATGGCGAGAGATAATAGAGTTTCTCAATGAGAATTTCATCCGTCTGCAATCGATTAATTTCCTTCGACATTATCACAGAAGAATTCTTTCACCAAGAATTTGCGGGTGAGAAATCGCTAATACACATTGACGAAATAGACTACATGAGCGATGCACTGGAAAAGGCTATGGCGATAATTTATATTATGCGGAACCGCACTTGCCTGAGTGATGATAGATATGTTGCAGTTTACTGGATAGAACAGTGAATCAGCGAGACGTTGCGATGTGCATCGTGATACTTAACAACAATCCTTGCATGTAGTTGGCAGTGATTTGTATACTGGGCGCAAAGATGTATAAACAGAACAGTCATGGCCGAGTATTTCAAATTTTGTAAAGAGTAATCAAATCTATGCAAAAATGCGCGAACGCGGGCTTACCAGTAGCATATGGCACCAAACCCGCAATCGTCACCAGCAAACTCCGAAATTACAGCCCAGAGTGCTCCTTAAACGCAAATAATATCAAGGTAACGATCTCAAGCGCATCGAATCACACAATCACCGTGAATGCCGTCATGCTCCTTGATATCGTCCTATCCGCACTGTAGACATCATAGCTCTCTCCTGCGATCCCATTATTCGGCCCAGCGAACGTGCCATTCGAACCTTCGTACATTGCCTAGCTCCTTACTTCTCATACGCTGTGAGATTGATCTGTTTTGAGGCTATGTATTGCTAATGGAGATATCTTGGGGAGATATATGTGAGTAGTAGAGCTTTAGATCGTCCTTCTCGCGATGTGAGATGATGGAATATGCGAAGGATTGGTAGCTCGTACCCGAAGAACCAAAAAAATGTAACTATATGCAATAATCTCTATTGGTGGTATTCACCATGTTACTCGGGAGGGGCGCTAGGGCGGCGTCATCATCTGTCAGCAAGCGGGTCAAAACTGGATCTTATCTCGACCAGACACTGGAAGGAACTATTTCCGGCTGGAAATAGGAGGACGTTGCATAGTTAGTCAATAGCTCCCAATATCTTGATGGACATTGTTATTTTTTTAGGTATGGTTACGTCGGTATGGCCACATGGATTCTAATTGTCTCTCCATAGCTTCAGAGGTTTGAGCGATGATGCTTAGGAAGGCAAGACGATCGTAAGTAGTATTGCATATGGGGCGACCAATTTTAACATGCTTGAAAGGGCTCATCTCGGGGCATTCATCTCTAGCATTCTCTTGGTAGTTGAGATAGGGCCTATATTGTAAGCGCCGACATTGACTTGGTTGTTCTATTTACTTGTAATTATCCAAGAAACTTGGGTTAGGTGAAGGAAGCACTAGTAAAGTGTTACGACTGATAGGGGGCTGATGAATAATATGTATCCTTAGCTACTTATTCTATGTGGCCCTTGCCAAAGCTTAGAAGTCCTAATGCAACGAACCTCTGTTTGCAACCATGGATATCAATGAATATCCAAACACCGAAGCTTCAATCACCCACATTAGGCTTACGACTGTAAACGCCAACAATGCAATGCTCCTTGAAGCACCCAGCTTATGCAACAGATCATTGTTGTGAGGTTTTGATGCCGTTCGAGTACCCGGTAGTGACTCAACGAGGCTGGAGGGCAGGGAAGAATCGAGGACCAGAGTAGCCAGAGAATTGAACGCTCTGTATGTCAATGTTACCATCGTGCGCGGGACTCCAGAGTTTTAGCAGAATGTATTTGCCCGACCTATCATGTTATGTTAGCAAGTATAAATGTCGTTCGGTCTGGCACCAGGTATTTACACAGCTGGATGGAACTTGATCGTAATTTTGTTCTTATTTTTTGCAATGAAGAACCTCGCATGGGGCGCGATCAAGTTGTCGGGGTCTAGCAGATCATCCTTCGGTTCGATACGGCTTGGTGTCCTCAACCGGGTAGCACGAATAGGATCAAGGAAACGGTCACGGCGCCATCTCCCTTCAACATAGTTTTCAAGCGAATCAAGCTGGTACGACCGACGTGGTGGCATACGATAGATCAGGTCATCTTCGCCATCGTCACTATCCCCGCGCCATCGACTCTCACGACGAAGGCGATCGGCCATGATGGCAGGGCTCGCTAGCTCCTCGCTTTCATCTGTATCATCGTCGCTCTCGGTGGTTATGGTGAAGGGAGGCGGAGTTGGGGCTAGCACACCTGTAGCTGTTGCATATGAGTCCTCAGTAGGATCTTCACAGTTCTCGGCAGCGGCATTCTCTTGATCTCGGCTCGCAGCAGTTCGCCGCTCCTCCCTGCGTCGCTCGCGGTTTGATCGGACGGAGGAGCCTACTTGTAGCCGGCGGCTTCGTAGTCGTAGACGCTCAATCTGCTCCTCCATGGCCTCTTGCATTCCCTCACGAGAGAAGTTCCAGATGTAAGGATCTTCTAGAGCTTCTTGTAACGATAGCTGTTGGTCGCCGGGTGAGCCGGAGCTTGGAGTAGGCGACTGGCGAGAAGGAGTCTTGTATTCGATCTTGTAGCCTGCTGTCCCGGAAAGCAGGTCGTCGGGAGACATGGAGACAAAGATCATGCCCTCTTGAACGGGCGCGGTAAAGCCACGATCCGGGGCCTTGATTACAACTTTCTCCAAGCAGAAAGGCGCCTCGCCAATGTGCTTTAGCAAGATGTTGCAACTTGAGCTCTCGCTACAATAGACGCTTTTATCGTTCTTTAGCACGTTCTGAATCTTATAGGTTCTTGATGCGCTGTACTTCTCATATTCCCCGCCATCGCAGCTCACAACTTCCATCTTCAGTCGACCGGGGACTACCTGTCCTTTGTAGCCATATTTGAAGCATTCGTATCCCGGTGGGTGGCCGAGTTCATGCTCTAACTTCCTCCTCTTTGTCTTGCGGGTGCTTTCATTCTCAGGACCGGGGCTGCGTGAACGGCCGCTCGACATGGACAACAGGGTGAAGGGATTTGGAATTGGATCCTCACCTAGCGAGTCAAGGACATCCGGGAATGAGTCCATCGTGTTAGCTCTCTGCTCCCGTAGCCGTGCGTGAGATCGGCGGAGGTATCGTTCGCTTGGCGTTGCTCGGGGGGGATTGTTGGTTGGAGGTGTAGGTCTTCGCAGCAGCGTGGTAGGCTCCCGCGGCGGTGGTTCGCGTTCGCTGGGAAGCGAGCGGCGAAGCTGGCGGCGTCGGGGCGGTTCCAATCTCGGTCGGGGCGGTGGGATTAGGTTGTGCTCCTCGTCGTCGGCGGCCGGGCTTTCTCGGGCGGCCGGGTCCTGCTGCTCCCGTTGGCGCGCTACTGGCTGTCGCAAGTTGTTACCGTGGGCGCCAGAATCGCGCGAGGCTGGAGGCGGTGAGGCGGAGGCATGGGGGAAGTCGAAATTGCCAGAGGTGGAGGGGAAGGAGAAGGTCGTAGGCGGCGCTGATGGTCTCGGCATGGATGACGTTGCTGTTTCTCCCAACCAGCTCGCAGCAACTGCAGCAGAGAGAAACTGGTGAAAGGCAAACAGGGCGCGGCCACGCTATAGAACCGCTCTGCCGTCAGTGCCGTCAGTCGTCTAGCTTCGTTAAGACGGCTGTGTGTCCACGCGGAGGTGCGGTATCGTACGGTACGATGCATGTGGACCTCTTAGGCGAATTGCGGGGCAAGAGCTGCAGGGGAGCTGCTCAGTCGCCCGGCGGCGGGATATGTGAAGATTGCGATTGTCAGAGATGGGGCCAATGGATAATCTCTAGGGGTGGGCGATCACTGGACGGTGACGGTGACGGTGACGATGACGGTGACGGTGAAGGCCGAGGGAGAGGGTAGGGAACAGGGCGGGAGCCACGCTTCCAACAGCCACCCCCGCGTGGCACTGGCCGCGCACAAGCCACAGGTCTACTACCCAGGGAAGTAAGGTGAAGGTGAGGCTCAACTGCCAGGTACCAGTAATTGTCCCATGAGCTTGTTTGCCTAGCCACCGAAGCTTCTGCCCCCCCGACCACTCCAGCCCTCCACGACTGCAACCGTACGCAGACCCCATGGCCGATGCTCCTCTCCCAGCCGCCAATGGCACCTTTCCGGCCCACAATCCAGCGGGCCAAACCGCAGCCGCTGTTGCCCAGGCAGACACCATAAGTGCCGGTACGAACACCCCAACCCCGAGCTCGGGCTGCCTTCTCAGCATGCATGGGCAACATGGCTGTTTGCTAATAGCCATGTATAGATGAGATTGCTCTGTACGATCGCCAAATCCGCTTATGGGGCGTACAAGCCCAGGAGAAGTGAGTGGTTTGTGCCCTCGGCCGCACGCCGCGCTGATGTCGCAGGATTCGGAACGCAAACATCCTCCTTGTCTCCGTCAAAGCCTTCGCCAATGAAGTTGCAAAGAACCTCGTCCTCGCCGGAGTCGGGTCGATCACGCTAGCAGACCATGAAGTCGTCACCGAAGAAGACCTTGGGGCTCAATTCTTCGTTTCCGAGGCTGATGTCGGCAAGAACGTGAGTTATTGTCACAAGCAGCTCCCCTTTACCGTCTAACGTAGGTATCAGCGCGCCGAAGCAGCAGCACCCCAAATCCAGAAGCTTAATCCGCGAGTCAGAGTTGACGTGATCACACGAGATGTCCGCAACGAGCAAGACGTGAACTTCTACGCAGCCTACGACGTCATTATCGCGACCGACCTCGACTTCCTCTCCCTCAGTGCCCTCGATTCCGGCGCTCGGTTAGCACAGCGTCCATTCTATGCCGGCTGCTCACATGGGATGTATGGCTTTATATTCGCAGATCTAGGTATCCACGAGTATGTAATTGAGCGCGAGAAAGGCAATCGGCCGACGCGCCTAGAACCCGAATCTGCTACACGCTCTGTCACCGCAATAACCACGAAGAAAGAGAGCGGAAAGACAATCGAAATGGTGACGAAGCGTGAACTCTACACTCCGCTCCTATTAGTCAACACCTCCCCGCTGCCACCGGACATGCAGAACAACACGCGCAAACTGAAGAAAGTGCACCCATTACTCACCTGCGTTCGCGCATTATGGGAATACCAGAGAAACGGACACGGCGTGTACCCGTCACATACTAAGGAACATCTGCAACTGTTCACTCAACTTGCGACTGAGAAGCACAAGGAGCTGCTACTCCCTGCAGAAACGCTCAAGGCGGAATTTTTGCGCAGCTTCTTACAGAATCTGGGCAGTGAGTTGGCTCCAGTCACAGCATTCCTTGGCGGACAGCTTGCTCAGGACGTCATCAATGTGCTGGGCAAGAGAGAACAGCCGATTCAGAACTTGATGTTGTTTGACGGCGAGGATAGTGCTGGGCCTATCTATGCTCTACATCCCATCTTCCTTAGCGAAGCGCCGCCGGTTGCGCCGGTGGTTCCTGCTGATTCCGCCATTACGGTGGTTTGAAGATTTAGACTACAGTTAGCTAAGCACGTACGTAGAGCGGCAATACTCTATTTCTTAGGCCGCGAAACGGGTGAGGTAAATGCATAGATGAGGGCACAGTCACAGTGGCATATATCCACGAGGATTTTTAAAGGCGCGATCTGGTTGGGAGAAGGGGGGAGGATGGATTTACGGATATGGATACCCTAGGCTTTAGCAGTGAAGTATAAATAGTAACAATTTCCAAATATGATGGATTTTTATCGACATAAACAATAATTCATTGCTTCTTCTTCCCCTCTGCGTTCCCTTTCCCCTTCTCAACTTGCTTCCCCCCTTTCAAACCACTAAACAGCACAAAGCATAATCCTAAGAATGTGGCAATCACAACGCCGACCGTTCCCGCTTCGACCCATGCCGTCTTCCTTAAATCTAAAACAGGGACATCAATCCACTCAATCAGCCTCCCCGTCCCATTGCCGCTCGCAGATGGAGCGACATGCATGAACCTTGTCTTGGGACCGAACAAGCCCTCATACCCAAGATGGATCCTATCGAACGGATTCGTAGACAACTTCGTCCCTTCCTCGGACCTACAGGCCCAGAAGACGACAGGCCAAGGGACAGGAACAGAAGCGTGCGAGGACTGCGAGGCGGGGAGGTACCGCAGGTGCATGGGTATCGAGATGTTCCATCCCGCGTTAGCATCACCATCCCGTGTTCCAGCTCTGTCAGATATTTGCGAGGGCAGTGGCACGACGATCTCGAATAGGGCGGCACTGCCCCATTGCTTGATGACCCAGTCCGGCGCCTCGAGATCTGTGGCGCCAGACAAGGAGCGCAGGGAGTGTAGGTTGTGGGAGGAGAGGAATAAAGGGTCGGTGAAGGAGTATTTGTCGATGAAGAGGTAGGAAGGGAGAGTTAGATGGGTGTGCAGTTTACAAGTTGGGTTGGGCGGTTGGGGGGCTCGGGAGAGGTTTATTAGGAGTGTGGGGTGCAGGCCCGTCGGGGTGGAGATGCGGGCAATATAGGTTAAGGGGGGAGGAGGGAGGGGATAGTGGCGGGTGGGGGTTTGGAACCGCGTCGGCTCTGAGTGAGGGTTAGGAATTTTGGTAATAGATATCGAAATGAAGTGGGAAGGGTTCGCGTACTTGGGATTGAATCCTGACCTAGCA